>APFE030901221.1:50994-82494 GCA_000404065.3 Pinus taeda | reverse complement strand
AAGCCCACTATTATTATTATTGTGCCCTTACATTATTATTGTTATGTCGGGTCTGGTTATGTTATGAGCCCTTAGACTCCTATATATAGAAAGGAGGTATTTTCATTTGTATCATCGAAGTATTGTTCATTTATGTGAATGTAAAGGAGGTTACCCCCTCGAAGAGGCTGAATTCTAAGGCGTGGATCTCTCATTTCTATCTTTTTGTGAGCTGGTTTCATAACAATGTTGATGGGGCTAGTGGGAAATCCACCAAGGCACAACATGAACTATAAAGCTCTTACCACTTTATACCTGAATATATGATGGTTCAAACTTCCACCTGTAACTTTTCTCACATCACTCATGTTACTGTTAACCTCTACAATGTCCCCGGCTAAGGAGGAAATCAAAATAGGTAGCCTTAAACCACATGTAGTTCAGCAGCTAGCCCTGCTAAACCAAAGAGGGATATCTCTAAGGATTTCTCAGAATAACTAGAAAAGACATGGATTTTAGGCTAGATGTATAGGTTCTATTTGAATGTTTGGAAATCTAGGGTTTTTAGGTTGTTGGACCAGGGAATGAGAGCAAGTAATTAGGTCGAGGTATCAAGTTTGCAGTAGCAGGCATCAAAAGGGGTTGGATAACAATGTTTTGTGGTGAACTTAATATTTTGTCAATGTAGTATAGGTCTAAAAGTTTAAGAAATCATAATGAGCATGTATTGGCATGAATTCATTAATCTAGAAGAAGAGATACATAAACATGATTTTCCATATAAACAAAGCTTTGAATCTAAGAATTTTTCCTATATGACTGTAAGGAAATCCATAAGAAGAAAGCAAAGCATGTGAAGAGAGATGAATTCATCAATAAGAAACTAATATTAAAGGAAAACAACACCACAAACTCACTGAACAAGAATTCCTGAATAATAGTTGCAATTGCTTCTTGATTAGCTATATGAAAACATAAGGTACAAGTCTCTCCACAAACGTCCAACCCTTATCACTAAATGAGAAATCATAGATATAGACTCAAAACAACCATTTCCACACCTTCAGGGGTCGAATCCCTAATTGGTCGAGAAGTTCCCAAGAATCTCTCAACCAAAAAGAGAGAGTAAGAAGGTCAAACACAAACTCTTCTTTTAGACTTTGATTTGAGTTTTGCTACATTTATGGGGCCTAATTAAGCACAAAAACAACTTATCATGCTAAATTCAACAATTACACCATAAAGTCTTTAAAATATCAAAATTACATCATAAAATAAAGATCTAGCGAAAATGAAGTGAAAAAGACAGCTACAGGTATAAGTATAGCGCATTTGGCTATAAGTGTAGCGCATTCAGCTATAAGTGTAGTGCCATCTTGAAATAAGATTTTAGAAGCCTTCCGGAAGTGACATTTCAAAAGTTAGAGAACAATCAACTATCATTTTTTCTCTAGTTTCAAGAACGGCTTGAATTTTTGGAAATGTCTGTTGGGAAGGCCTTCAAAATTTGATTCTCCTGATGTGACTCTATAAGCACAATGCCTCCTTCAGAATAGTGGTAGAAAGTGAATTTTTCACCTCTTTTTTGGCTCTTTCTCCTAACCAGTTTGTTGAAATGCTTCAAAAAGTGGATATCTGAGATACTTAGAGAAATATCTATCCAGAGATATAAATTTTCTAGCATTTGGAGCTCTGAGATTTGCACAAAGGCGTTGCGCTTATAGCTTTCCCTGTGTTTTTAAAACAGTCAAACATCACCAAAAATTTGAAAATGATACAGATTTCTCCAAATCTTCTCAAAATTGTTGAGTGAAGCTATGATATGATATGCTATATTATGAGGGAGGCCTTAGCAAGTAAATCAAGTGTCTCCTTTTCCTTTTGACCTGTTAGGTTTTCCTTTATTTTTCTCTTCAAATGCTTGATTTTGACTTGAGATAATTTATTTCTTGTGTTGTAATACATAGCCATATGCCTATACAAGCTATTGTCCCTATTTTCCTTCTTCAGGAGCCTCTCCAAGTGTCCATTTACCTTATCAAGCCCATAAAATTTATCTTCATTGATTTCTCTAGTGATTAGGTCACCTACCATAATTTGTTCTTTTGGTGGAGAAATCTCTCTTTGTATCTCAACTACTCTCTTAGATTCTCTAGTTATTGGTCTCCTTTATGTGCTTTGCTTTTCTTTGCCTTTTGACACTTTCATTACAACCACTTCTTCTCCCTTTACATCTACCTTCTTTGAAATAACTGCTTGTTTATCTTAAATCATTTGGTTCACTTTCAATTGCATATTCTCTTGTTGAAGGCATGCTATTAGAGTGCATTCCTCTACCAATTTTCCTTCCAATCTCTCGATCTTAGCCTCCTTATCTCTTATGATTTGATCTTCAACTCTGACCTCGTATCCTTTCTCCATAATTGACACATTTGTATTGAGATGAGAGGACTCCTCATGTTGTGAGAAAACTATTGGTTTACCTATTGTAGGCTTGGCCCTTTCAACAATCCCTTGAGAAAACACAAGCCTATTACCTCTGGAATATGTCTAAGACACTTCTTCCCTATCTTTCCTCTAGGTTTGTCTGCTTGAAGAAGCAACCTCCTACTGCACTAGTGAGCTTGAAGGTGTTGTTTCATCACTAGACCTAATTGAAGAAGGACGAAAAGATGAATTTGAGAAATGGTCCCAAGACAGATTTCCCTATTCTAATTGATGACAAACTAGCTCTTTTATTAAGCCATGATGAAGAAAACTAGTATAGTGATTCTCCCCTTGCTTTTGTACCTTTTCTGCCATTTTAATTAGAATTTTGTACAAGTAATATGACAAATTGATTTACACCGGTGAAATGCATCAAAATTTTCATGTGGTACTTATATATCCTTGAATATCTACCTTTACATGTGAAATACTTCATGATCATTTTCATGAGAGGAGTATACGTTTCCAACAAATCTTTGAATGGAAAAGTATATGTTGGAACTACTTTGTATTGTGCCTTTAGGTATATCTTGTAGTTTTGAATGCCAAGGGATTCCTTTTTGAACCAGATTTCTCGAGTGTTTGGAATACCTGTAGGTGCGGATATAAGTTTCCTTGAAATAGTGAATTGAACTCCTGCTATGGTAACTTTTTCGTTTTTAAGTTTGGTGGCAAAATCACTAGTCAATTGGTCATGATACTTCAATTCTTCAACTCTCTAACAAAATGTAAGGCAGCCTGCATCTTCAAATGATTTCCTAATAAAGGGATACGATAAGACCTCATGGGTTCATGTAGGTTCATTTTTGATGACATGTACTCCCCTATGCTTCTTTTATTCAGAGGTTTCAGATTCCATGTCAGCGATTAGCTCTTAGGATAGAAAATAGGGTTTTGACTGTGGGAAAATAGGGGATTTAATAGCTATGAGGGAGTTTAGGGAAATGAGGGGGGTAGGGATATGAAAAAATTCTAAGAAAATTTGGGGGGATAGTGAGGGGGTTTAGGAATATACGGAAAGTTGAATTAGAGGATTTGGGTGAGTGGAAGGTTTCCAAACAAGGAAAACACAGTCCTGTAGTTTAGAGGGTGCAATATGTCTAGGGATTAGGTGATGTGTTTTGGGAGTGGGTTTGATGGAGGATGTTTATCAGGGATTATTTAGGATAAAGGATGGTGTAGAAGAAAATGGGTATGAGATTTAGAATTAATTTTACATAAAAAGGATGAAAACCTTTCTAACTACATTCAAAACCCTAGGAGGTAGAAATGAGACATAATAAGCATAACTAAGAGAAATGAGAGATGATTGAACCTTAAGATAGATCAAAAACATGTATTAGTAGTAGAAAAATGTTACCATGATGGAGGAAACTGCTACAGGGTGCTCACAACCTTGGAGAGATGATGGAGCAGTTGCCTCGTACATGCATACTAGAAACATAGTTATTTGAGTAGCGCAGTTTGAGAACTCGATTTATGGATGCAAAAAACTCTCTCGGTATGATAGGATCACCTTGACTGGATTATACGTAGTGTTGGAAAGTACAATGGGAAAATGGGGAGTGAATGAGAGTGAGTGATGACCCTTTATAAGCAAAGAAAATCAATTTTCCCTTTGAAAAATGATAGTGGACTTGACACTTTAGTTTGATGATCTTCTGATGGTATTTCATTTGAGAGAATGAAATAAAAAACATGACCTTTAAACCATGGTTACCAAACTCATCTCTACTATCCCTCATAACATGAATTCTAGTGGTAAAAAGACCAATTTTCAGGAATTATATCTAGTGACCTAGTGGTGACCTAACATAGGCTTATTAGGTGAATTATGAGAAAAATAATTATGGGAGTCTACTAATAATGATTTGAATTGAATAAGATAGTGTCTTATGACCATGAGACTAAAAGGAATAGTAGAGATTGACCCTCTTAACTGGTGATCAAATTTTTATTGAAAAACTTTTTGAAACTAAAAAATTGACGTGAAACCCTGAAATAACTATGTAAAAACACATTTGGTTGCTAGTTACTAACATGAATGATAGGAACTAACATTGGCTCTAGCTGGGGATGGAAGCTCCTTGGAGGTGTCATGAACACCGTAGACCAAGTAGCCTTATTCATTGGGAAATGGAGTCAAAATGCAAAATACTAGACTCAAACTAAAAATTGACTGACTAACTGAACTAACTTGACTATAAAAAACATATTGATTGAACATACCTATGGCAGCAAATGATCAAGATTTCAGGGCTTCAAATCCTGATGATAATCACTTTCCTACTGAAGATGTATATACAATAATGTGTAATGATCCGTCGAGTGTAACCAATCTAGAAAATGGCTACTTATTTGAATCATGCTCACAATTTCTTTGAATAGGCAGAAAAAAAGAGATAGGCCACTCCAAGTGTCCACTGAACATATGTACATGATCGATAAAAAATACAATAAAATTCATCTCCCTTAATGATTGAAGCAAATTAGTAAAAGGATCATGAATAATCTGAAATGTTACCCTGTCTTGAAAGTCAACAGAAATACAAGCACACCCTTCATTTTCCAACGCAAAATTTTTGTCAAGATAAATATGTTCATTAAGTTTTTCATTCGCATCAAGAAAAAGGGAAGTTTGTTCTTGAAAATCTGCGTTTAAGGCAACCATATCATCAATAGCAAAGATGTCCACATCCATAGGATCCGGCGCAATCACCTCTTGTTATAGACATATTTGGGCAATGCAACCCCAATTAAATATGTCCATAAACCAAGGGATTCTAAGTCCCTAAAAGTGTTGTTTCATACCATAAAGGAACAAGGTCAACTGATCATCTCCCATAAGTTCTACATGGAAAACTGCTCATAACTGGTCAAAACTGGACCATACACCCTGCTCAGTGCAAAGATCTTTGTACTTTGAAGGTATTATGCTGGTTTGACTTTACAGGTACTCTTTGAACCAAAGTAATAAAGGAAGGAGCGGCAAAGATCCGTCAGAGGGGAGAAGGAAAAGCAAGGAACCAAGCGAAAGATTGAGGTTGGTATTCTTTTCTCCTCTCCTATCTACTTCTCATCAAGGAAAACAAAAGTAACTTTAGTTTGTTTGTTTCTAAAATAGCTACCTGTCTTAGTGGGACTAGCAGCTCTGCATGGACACTAGATTTCCCAATAACAAAATGGCGACCAAATGTTGTAGAGAATATTCACGTCGGCAAATCTTGTTCTCTTTCAGAACTGGAAATGTATTATGATCTCTTTCGCGAGTTCAGAGATGTCTTTGCATGTTCATATGAAGAAATGCTAGGCATTGACTCGAGCATATTTGAACTCAAAATTAAGATGTATCCAGATGTCAAACCAGTACGACAACGGCTTTGGCAGGTGCACCCCATGAAAGCCGCTGCCATCTGGGCAGAAGTTGAAAAACTTCTCCATGCGGGTTTCATTTACCTGATTCCTCTAACCGTTTGGGTATCAAATATTGTTCCTGTGATGAAAAATCAAGGAACAATTAAAGTTTGCATCGATTATAGGGATGTCAATCAAGCTTGTCCAAAAGACAACTACCCTACACCCTTCATTGACCAGATAATTGATGAATGTGCTGGATGTGAAATATTTTCATTTATGGATGGATTTTTCGGGTATAATCAAATAAATATCCGCCCACAGGACCAGTCAAAGACTGCATTTTTTTGTCCGTGGGGCACATTCACTTACCACAAGCTAACTTTTGGTTTAAAGAACGCAAGGGCAACCTTTTAGAGGGCAATGAATTATGCCTTCCATGACATCAAAAACATTTTTCAACCATATCTCAACGATCTTCTGGCTCATTCGCGAAAGTGGACTGATCATCCGTAGCATTTGAGAGTGATATTTCTACGTTGCCGACACTACAAGATACGACTCAATCCACACAAATGTGTGTTTTGTGTCGGTTATGGTCGTTTACATGGCTTTGTAGTCTCAAAGGATGAGATTCGTCTCGACCCGTGTAAGGTTCATGCCATCATTGATTTGCCTCCACCTTCAAACTTGCTTCAGATTCAGAAACTCCAAGGGAAAGAAAATTTTTTGAGGAGGTTAATTCCAAATTATGTTGAACTTGCTAAAGGTTATATGCATTTGTTAAAAAAAGAAGTACCCTTCATCTGGGTCCTTTGATGATTTAAAGGAATCCCTAATAAAGGCATCATTAATGTATGCTCCTGATTATCAAAAAGACTTTAACCTGTATTTGGCTGTAGTAGATACAACCATAGCAATGGTTTTAGTTCAAGAAGACAATGGAATTGAACATCCTATCTATTATTTAAGTTGAAACTTAAATGATACAGAAACCAAGTACTCCTATGTTGAAAAGATGGCTCTTGTAGCTATTCAAGCGATAAAGAGATTTCCACACTATATCCTCTTTCGAAAAACTACCATTTTGTTAGATTGCAACCTCATGACTTATATCTTGTCACGACAGTTACTGGGGGGGAATATTCCAAATGGATAGCAATTTTGCAAGAGTTTGATCTAGAATTCGTAAAATCCAAATCAAAGAAAGCCTTGTTTTTCGCGGAGTTACTATGTGACTACCCATCGTCATCCAACAATTCAACATCCAAAGAAACAATCATGGATGAATCTTTTTTTCTGATATCTACAAGCGATCCATGGTATGGAGATATAATCATCTATCTTCAAACCCAAACATATAGGTCTAATACCTCCCGTTCAAAGTATTCAATACCAAGCAAAAGGCTACATGATCATTAGTGATACAGTTTACCATCATGGTATCGATACAGTTCTGCAGAGGTGCCTCACCCATGAGGAGGCCGAAAAAGTCCTGAATGATTTTAATTCAAGCACGTGTGGGAGGCATCAATATGGTTATGCTACAGCACAAAAGATTTTGCGAGTAGGATACTTCTGGCCAAAAATGTTCAAGGATTGCATAACTGTAGTTAGAAGTTTCCATGCTTGTTAAATCTTCTATTGCAAAACCAAAATACCACCTGCAACTCTACATCCAGTATTCGTTGTTGGGCCATTCACCAAATGGGGCATAGATTTCATGACATGTAACCCCACCTCGGCCGAGGGGTATGGGTATATCATAGTCGCAGTTAACAATTTTACGAAATGGGTGAAGGTGATGCCTACATTAAATAATAGTGGTGAAACGACTGCTCTTTTCTTCTTCAGTCATGTAGTCTCCAGATTTATTGTTCCATAGTCTATAGTCACATATCATGGATCACATTTTCACAATCACATGATGGTTGAGTTGGCTGCCAAATTAGGACTATCCCACGACAGCTCTACTTCGTATTATCCGCAAGCTAACGGGCAAGTTGAGGCAATCAAAAAAGTCATGAAGTGCATGCTGCAAAGGATGATTGGACTCCATAAACGGAGTTGGCATCTAATCCTGTACTTAGCCTTGTCGGCATACTGGACATCGGTGAAAAATGCGACCGGGTTTACACCCTTTCAACTGGTGTATGGCTTGGAAGCAATCTTACCAGTTCAGCATGAAATCGCGTCACTCAAACTCGCAGTCGATCTTCTCCCTGGAACTTCAGAAGAAGAGGCTCGTCGTGATGCTACCTTGGCTAACAAAGCACATAATAAACGAGTCAAGGCACAATTTGACAAGAATGTCAAACCCCGTGTCTTCTCAGAAGGTGATCTAGTCATACTTTACGACCAGGAGTCCGATAAGTTGGGAGTAGGTAAATTCCAGTCTTTATGGATGGGCCCCTATATTGTTAAGCGTGTATTACCAAAAGGAGCCTACAAGTTAGTAGACTATGATGGGATTCCACTGTCGCAACCCCAAAACGGGTTGTACCTTAAGCGTTACTATGCTTGACTCAGTATAGTAACCTCTTCATATGCTTTTGTTACATTTTTGTTTCGCTAAGAGTAATTGTTTTGTTTAGGTAATCCACTTTTTCATCTATTACAGATGTTGAACCTATTGGAATCATTTTTCGGATATGCTGACGAAGCAAGTCGTGGTTCGCAGAACCTATCTTCTGTAGCCTGGGTCATCTTTGATCCAAGCAGTGAGTTAGTAAGTTTCATAGGGGTATGTATTGGCCGATCAATGAACAACATCACTGAGTACAACGTGCTGATAGAGCTCCTCTCTGATGTCATCGTGCATGGAATACATCGAATTGTCATTAGGCTAGACTCACAACTTGTCATTTTACAGCTCATCGGCATCTATTCCATGTGGAATCTAGCTATCTATTGCATGATCCTAAGGGTCAAGATTTTGGAAAGACAGTTCGATTCATCCCAATATCATCATATTTCCAAAAACTTAAACACATTAACAGATTCATTGGAAAATTATGTGTTAGATAGAAATTTGTGACATTTATAAAAGAAAAGCATTTCATCAATATTTGCATCAGGATCATATAACTTAACCAAGATAAAGCTCCGAAAATCAAAAATATATATAATTGTTTATGGTTTACACATAGTGTTCTGCGTCCAAGACAAAATTGGTCAAATGACCCAAAAACTCAAAATGCTAGGGGGCACCCTAGTCTAATGGTGCTAGTGATAACAAGTCGTCGCCTATGCAATCATGCGTAAAAGCCTAGTCCATTGACTTAGCATGCCAGTAGTATGTCGCTGTAATCTCAGAGGCAGCTCATCAGTCCTCACATCCGGGATACCGAGAGTGAGGCCTTCGATTTGATCCTGCAATGCTGCAAGAGTCTCGACCACATCCAGGTCCCAAAGGACAGCCCTCCCTACAGCCTCTCCTATTGGAATGACAGCTAGTGCTCTCAGTCGCACTGGTCCAATATCTACATGAGCACATGATTTTTGATTAGTCTTGATAAAAGAAAGCACAGGAACATTATAAAAAACTATAAACAGGGATATTGTCAGAAATTTTACCTATAACGCTCCACTGCTCGCCAACTGACAGCACCAAATCTGGGTCACCCCGGAAATCCATACTAGCATGCGGAAAATTGGCATAAACCATCTCCTGACGGTTGAACCATTAAAAGAAGGCATCATAGAAAGAAACCTACGGCTGACCAGCATGTTGGGCCATAAGGTCAACCCATCTCTGCATCCATGGCTCAGTCGGTGGCGGCAAACCGAGTGAAATGTACTGTGGCTGCATCAGTGGGATCTTCTCCAAGGAAAAAGCAGTCAAAATGGAATCATAGCCAAAGTTCTTGGATCATCCGTTTTTCACCTTGGTAAGTTGTTCTTTTATCACTGGAAGTACTTCATCACACCAGTTGAACACCTTCGATTCAAGGCGTTCCAATGATCCAGGTGGATATTGGTGGCCACCTGCCAAGTCCATGTGGACCCCCATCATTGTCTCTTTCAACATTTTCATTTTCCTTAATTGTAGCACAACTTACTATTTTTAGCAGTTTTTCGGGTCCTGAACTTTCGGAGCCGTTTTGAGGCCCTAAATGACGTTTTTAGGGGAATCCAGGGGAAACACGGGTCCATGGAACATGGACTAGTGTTGCCCATTCCAACAATGGTAGTTCTCGAATAGATCTTTCTAACGAGCTATCATACGCGTCAAACGAAGATCATATGCCAAAGTTACGACCCCGGGAAATTGATGTACCAATTTACCCAAAACGGGGCCCACAATTTGGCGTTTCGTCTTCTAAGTGTCGATTTTGGAATGTGAAGGGTTTTCCATTGTTTCTCAATAATAAATAGGCCTTCAAGCCTCATTGTAACAGAATTTCGGAACAGTTCAGGGACATGTAGCCGCACATCTCTTCTCAGAGATAAGCTACCATTGTCCTAGCTGGTTTATTTCCAATTCTGGTTGTAAGCATATTTCGGTATTTTCCATTAATGAAATGAAGTGTTATTTCCGCTGCATCTCTTTATTTATGGTTATCGCATCTCTGTATTTATGGTTATCTCTGTAATCTATTGCGTTCCTATTTAAATCTAGATCATCCAAGGCATACTGCATATAGGACCTGTTGGCGAAGTGAAGAGCTGCACTACCAGCCAGTCTAGCAAAGGTGAACAGGATGGTCCTCAAGAATTGGTCAGTGACATCTCAGATGTTGATCTTGTCGTCCCTGCTTGGCTGAGATCCTTCTCTACAGTATCGGCAAATATAATCCCTCACGGATTCGCCCCCATGGGTGGAACTTGATAGTGAGAGAGGGGCACCATGCCTCGATAAACCGGTCAAAAAGTAGATGTCCACAACAGTCAAGGGGATGGATTTGCCTCTGATCTGGAATGCCTGGTTGCAACAAGTTGATTTGTCGCCTCATGCTAGATATGCAGAAGAACTTGAGCAGACCACAGTTCCGCAATGTAGTTACCGTACCTGGATCATGTAAAGCAACCATGTCCTCTTCTTCATGCTCACATTCTCGCCATGTAACAACCATTTTTCTCCAATGAATCTTTGAAAAACAAACAAGAAAAGAGTCAGGATCCTGATTTGGCAAAAAATAAGCAAAATTTCCTTGAAAAAACAGTGCACAAGTTTCCCTCCTTGCGCCCATTGCACCCCAGCTGTGTACTGGGTGAGATGCATACTGACTGGCCAATGGCCAGCCCAGTATGCATCGCACATTTTGATATACACAAGATGCGATGGGGAAAGAATGAATTGTTCAAACTCCATAGGCTCAAAAAAGTAGGGAAACATGCTCAGAATTCAAAAAGGAAAGAATGCAACTGAAGAGCACATGTTTAGCTCCTACCTGGTCCAGACGGTGCCAAGAATCATCCACACAATCTCCTAGAATCAGCTAGTGAAAATCAAGGGGGAAAACACCTCCAAAGCTCCAACAATCTCAAGCTCAAATGAAATGGTAAAATCAGGGGTAAAAAACTACTTTTAAATTACTTTTCACATAATTCGAGTAAGGTATTAGTGTTTTAACTCATTTTTCAAGCATGTATTCTCATCTCTAATCAGTTTGATGGAGTAGTTGAACAGGTAGTACAACCGTCGGAAGAACATAGAGTTAACGGTGAGTCGAATATCAATGACCGTTATCACGAGCAGTTTTACGCAAAGTACAAGCTTGTTAAAAATTAAACCTAAGCAATGAGTATATGTTTCACCAAAGTTTAAGCTCATTAAAAAATGAACCAATATCCAGTAAATAACCATTGTGAATGCATTGTCCTTAGCTTTTGAGCCTTGGTCGTGTTCTTACCATCACCTCCACTATGTTTTAGCCGATCACACGCCTCCATTTGGTTTTTTACCCTTTTGAGGAACAGATACAATGAGTGATTCTGTTAGCCATCCTTGTGACACTGTCGTGATTAGAAAATTCCAAGCCTTACCTGGAATCAACTGCTACCCAAAAATATCACTCGTTCCTCAAAAACGAGTCTCCTTTAAGCTCTTTTCATCTAACTCGTAAAATATGAAAAGATTGTTGAGCAATTGGCCTCTCCAGCTCGTTAAAGCTATCGGAAGTTTTATCCCTCCTCTAGATTTTAATCTTTTTGGACTTGAGGGATTATTACACAAAAAGATCGAGCACTTGTCTTGTTCGGCTCGTTAAAACTATTGAAAATTCATCCCTTTCGTATTATTTTATACTTTTTCAGAATTAAGGGATTATATGACGAAAAAGGATTACTGGATTTCCCTTTCCATCCCTTTTCAGACTCTCTAAAATTGAAAAAGGACATAGTTTTCTTTGTTGTTAAACTCATTAAAACCAATAGCGACAAACTTGTCCATATAGACGAGAACGAGTTTCACTGTTGCTAGGCTCCTTAAAACATAGCGAGGGGTTTGCTCAAAGGGAAAATTATAGAACAAGCATATGTTATCCTCCTCAAGCTTGATAAAAGGAAAGAGGTACTGGTCAGCAATGACTAGGGAAAAATTGGGAAGAAAACTTGAAGAAACTTTATTGGTAGCAAGTAGCTCTTGAACATGACACTTTCACTCCATCACCATGATTGAGTCAGGTTGGGTTATTCCGTTCACCGGTCATATTACCATTGGTCCCTTGTACCATCCATCTTTGGGGTTAACGCTACCAATCAATTTCAATGTCGCTGATATGTTCAAGAGAAGTCGATCAGAGAATTCACCAACCCAGCTTCTGTCTCACTCACTGCAATACCTTCATGCTTCATTCTTTCATGACCGCCACCCTGAACCCTGTATCATCAAATCGTTTTCACCTCCACAAAGTCATTTGATTCGTTTTGTGTCGTAGATGTGGGATTCATTAAGGCCCTCGTACGATAGGTCACTTCTTGTCGACATCAGCTCATTATCGAAGAAGTAGACCTAGGGACAACCTTTTCAGTACTTTGAAGCTTGCATGCCTCAATGGCAAGTTTCTCAATTCCGGCGACATGTTTACATCAATGGCCTTTGACTAAAATATTTTGCGTGGTGTTCAACACCAAGTCCCATTTTCACACCACATTAATTGTACTGTACTACCTTCAAGGTCATCATCATTATTGGTGATTCCTCTCGCGCCTGTTAACAGCTTACATCATTGGCTGGTAATCAGGCGATGTCTTTCCATGTTCGACTCCAGAACATCTTTTCACATGGATCGACTTCTACTTCAGAAGAATATTAAACGAGTTTGAAGACCCTGGATCTAGTTTCATCCATTTGGGCTGCGATATATTCAGGAAAATAAAGACATCAAATGTACATCATTACTGCACAGATGATCATCTGAATCAAAGGATGATGTCTCTATCAGAATCATCAGTCTGCCACACAGATGGTTGTCTATCCTATGTACATGAAAATGAATTTATAAAGCTGAGCATGGGAATGCCCGCGTCAGCTAGATCATGAAAAATATTATGAATATAATGTATTGTGTTGTATCTTATTACAGGTCACCTTCCAGTTTGAAAAACCGCAGATCCTCATGATAAAGCATTTCACCTGACATCAAAAGATTTTTGACCTCATGCTTTAGGAGCAACTGTTATAGATATATTTGGGCACTGCAACTCCAATCATATATGTCCATAAACCAAGGGCTTCTGAGTTCTTAAAGGTGTTGTTTCATACCCCAAAGGAACAAGGTTAGCTGATCATCTCCCATAAGTTGTCCATGGAAAAATACTTAGAACTAGTCAAAACTAGACCATATAGACTGCTCAGTGCAAAGGGTGCAATGCATCTCACTTGCCACATGCAAAAAGTGTGATGCATACTAAAAGGCCCTTCTGTAGGGTGCGATGGGAGAGAGTAGACAAATGGCGGAGACAGTTTGCAAGGTGGATGATCATGGAATCTTTCAGAAACGTTTCCTGTGACACTTGCCTCTTTGAATTCGCCCATGGATGAGTAAAATATCATGAATCTCCAAGTGGAACAAAGAACTATCAGAGAAAAGACACTAATCAAAATCCCAGAAGCTGACTCACCTCCCTGCAATCATCTATATATGGATCACTCATCCCAGAGATCTAGAGGCTTGAATTTTGCATCTTGTAAGGATGTGCTATTGGTTTCCTAGTGGAACATCATAGTGTTGGGTGATCTAAGCTTTTCATGAGGTCAAGAAGGGCTTTCATGCTAGGAGGATGACGCTGGGTCAGATCAATGGGTTGTAATCCTCTCTTCTAATCTTTATATCGATAAAGCTATTCAAGTTTTCCTCCACACTCTTGTATGCTTGATGATATATGCATTTGTGTGGTCAATATATATTTGGTCCTATATTGTTTATGATTTTATATCTTTGTACTTTGAAGGAATTATGCTGCTTTGAATTTACAGATACTCTTTGAAGCGGAGTAATCAAGGAAGGAGCGGCAAAGATCCATCAGAGGGGAGAAGGAACAATCAAGGAACCAAGTGAAAGATTGAGGTTGGTATTCTTTGCTCCTCTCCTATCTACTTCTCATAAAGGAAAATGAAGGTAACTTTAGTTTTTTTGTTTGTAAGATAGCTACCCATCTTAGTGGGACTAGCAGCTCTGCATGGACACTAGATTTCCTGATAACACCTCTTCTTCAAAAGACTCCTAATTTTCTTTACCTGGAGGAAGATCATCATGTGCATGAGTCTCTAAAACAACCTCTCCTTTATCACTTCTTTCCTCTTCATCATCTGCATGCAATGTTTGATGACTATTCTCTACCATAATTACATTGTCTCAAACGTCCACACATGCCAACTCAAAGTTACGATTTGCATGAATCTGCTCTTGGAATAGTGTTTCATATCATTTTTCATGCATTTCATCAGAAACCCCAGCTTGGTCTTCACAAACCTGATCTTGAAATAAAAACCCAAAGAAATAACAATTTGAAACAACAAATGAATGACTATCTTCATACCTTTCATTAAAATACTGACAAATATGCTTCAAAGATTCATCAAACTCATAGGATGGAACATGATTATAATTCATAAGCATCATTTCTTCAGTAAAACAAGACTGAACATTCTCTTTTTCTTCTAAAATGTATACAACCATTTTAATGCCATCATTGGAGTCCTACGCAGTTTCACATTCATCCAACGAAGAAAACACTTGTTCTTCTTCGTGATGGAAAGGGTTCTCATATAAAGCCTCCAGGATCTCTTCATCCATGTACTCTTCATCACCATAAACACTTCAAAATTATGAATAAAACCTTCAAAATTCTTGCAACAATCTTTTGCCAGCAGTAAAGATGGATGTCCTTCTTTCAAAATTTTCATAAACATCATATAAAAATCAGCAAGTGAATAAATACAACTAGGTGGCAAACCTTCATACCATGATCTTCCTTGTTCCTGCAAGGTGGCCATGAAAATCTTCATTAGACAATCTTCAAGAAACTGAATCTGCACCCTATGTACATGCATGTGAAATTTGACCAAGTGAAGAACAACATGCTCTCCTTTCTCGACTTTGAACTTCAGCAAATAAGTTTGCTAATATAAAAAAGCCATGCTGTTTGGAAAACCTGTAATATGAGCATGATTTAAGGGAGCATACCTTGGAGTAGTTGAATCCATCTTAAAAACATTTAAGTCACCAAGAAGTTCTTCAAACTACCAGTTTTTGAACAATGGAGTTGCCATGAAAATTCAAAACCTTTGTATTCTTCGATAGTGGAGTCGCCAAGTGAAAGATGCACAACCTTTCTTGTGTCTAATCATTGTTCACCATCAATAATTAGATTTGATATTTTTCATTCTTCCCTAAGGAAGATATGATATTTCGTTCCTCGCCAAGGGAGCCAAAAATGTTAGCTTCTACAATGTCCCAGGCTGAGGAGGAGATCGAAGGAGGCAACCTCAAACCTCTTGCAGTTCAACAGCTAGCCGTGTTGAACCAAAGAGAGATCTCTCTAAGGATGTCTCAGAATAACTTGAAAACACATGGATTTTAGGCTAGATGTATAGGTTCTATTTGAATGTTTGGAACTCTAGGGTTTTTAGGTTGCTGGACCAGGGATTGAGAGAAAGTAATTAGGTAAAGGTATCAATTTTGCAGTAGAACGCATGAAAAGAAGCTAGATAACAATGTGTTGTCGTGAACTTAAGATTTTGTTAATGTAGCATAGGTCTAAAAGTTTAACAAATTATAATGATCATGTATTATCATGAATTCATTAATCTAGAAGAAGAGATACATAAACATGATTTTCCATAGAAACAGATCTTTGAACCTAAGAAATTCCTCCTATATGACTATAAGGAAAACCATAACAAGAAAGAAAATCATGTTAAGACAGATGAATTCATCAATAATAAACTAATATGAAAGGAAAACAACACCACAAACTCATTGAACAAGTATTCCTAAAAAATAGGAGCAACTGCTTCTTGATTAGTTGTATGAAAAGTCCAACCCTTTTCACTGAATGACAAATCATACATATAGACTCAAAAAAATAGTTTCCCCACCTTCAGGGGTCGAATCCCTAAGTGGTGTAATAGCTCCCAAGAATCTCTCAACCAGTAAGAGAGAGTAACAAGGTCAAGCATAAACTCTTCTTTTAGACTTTGATTTGAGTTTTTCTACATTTATGAGGCATAATTAAGCACAAAAAACACCTGCCATGCTAATTTATTCAACAATTACACCATCAAGTCTTTAAAATATCGAAATTACATCATAAAACCAAGATCTTCCAAAAATGAAGTGAAAAAGCCAACTACAAGTATAAGTGTAGCGTATTTGGCTATAATCATAGCACATTCAGCTATAAGCATAGTGCCATTTTGCAAGCAGACTTTGGAAGCCTTCTAGAAGTCAAATTTCAAAAGTGAGAGAATGGTCAACTAGAATTTTATGTCTAGTTTCTAGAACAACTTGAAGTTTTGGAAATTGCACATTGGAAGGCCTTCAAAAATTGGTTCTCCCAAGGTGGCTCTATAAGCGCCACATCTGTTTCAGAATTGTGGAAAAAAGTGACTTTTTCACCTCTTTTTTGGCTTTTTCTCCTAACTAGTTTGTTAACATGCTTCAAAAAGTGGATATATGAGATCCTTAGGGAAATATCTATCCAGGGATATAAATTTTTTAGCATTTGGAGCTCTGAGATGAAAGCGTATTACCAAGGTGTTGTGCTTATAACTTTCCCTGTATTTCTAAAACAATAAAAAATCACCAAAATTTTGAAAATGACAAAAGATTCTCCAAATCTTCTCAAAATTGTTGGGTGAAGCTATAATATGATATGCTATGCTATGAGGGAGGCCTCAGCACATAAATCAAGCTTCTCCTTGTCCTTTTGACTAGTTAGGGTTTCCTTGAGTTTGCTCTTCAAATGCTTGATTCTCATTTGAGATACTTTATTTCTTGTGTAGTAATGTATATCCATATGCGTTTGCAAGTTATTGTCCCTGTTTTCCTTCTCGAGGAGCCTCTCCAGGTGCCCATTTACCTTATCAAGCCAATAAAATCTATCTACATTGATTTCTCTAGTGATTAGGTCATATACTTTAATCTGTTCTTTTGATAGAGAAATCTCTCTTTGTAGCTCAAGGGATCTCTTAGATGATCTAGTTCTTGGTCTTCTTGATGTACTTTGCATTTATTTGCCTCTTGACGCTTTCATTTCAGCCACTTCTTTTCCCTTTACATATTCCTTCTTTGAAATAGCTACTTGTTTATCTTGAATCATTTGGTTTACTTTCAATTGCATATTCTCTTGTTAAAGGCATGCTATTAGGTAATTTGCCTCTACCAATTTTCCTTTCAATATCTTGATATCAGCCTCCTTATCCCTTATGATCTGATCTTCAATTTTTCCCTCATATCTATGAGAAAATTGTTTGTTTACCTACTGTAGGCTTGGCCCTTTCAACAATTGCTTGAGAAAACATAAGCCTATCACCTCTGGAATCTGTCCAAGACACTTTTGCCTTGTCTTTCCTCTTCGGTTTTTTGCTAGAAGAAGGAACCTCCTGTTGCACTGGTGAGCTTGAAGGTGTTGTGTCATCATTAAACCTAGTTGAAGAAGATGGAGGAAAATTTGAACTTGAAAAATGGCCCAAAGGCAGATTTGCCTGTGCTAATTGATGACAAAATAGCACTTTCACTAAGCCATGATGAAATAGACTAGTATAGTGATTCTCCCCCTACTTTTATACCTTTTCTACCATTTTAATCACATACAAGTAATAAGACAAATTGATTTGGTGTACAGTGGTGAAATGCATCAAAACTTTTATTTGGTGCTTATATAGTCTTGAATACCTGTCTTCACATGTAAAATACGTCATGATCATTTTCATGAGAGGGGTATACCTTTCCAACAAATATCTGAATGGAAAACTATATGTTGGAGCTACTTTGTATTGTGCCTTTAGGTAAATCTTCCAGTTTTGAAGGTCAAGGTCTTCTCTTTTGAATCAGATTTCTCCAGTGTTTGGAATCCCTGCAGTGGTGGAGACAAGTTTCCTTGAAACAATGAATTGAACTCATGCTATGGCCACTTTGTCCTTTTTATGTTTGGTGGAAAAAGCACTAGTCAATTGGTCATGATACTTCATTTCTTCAACTCTCTGACAAAATGCAAGGCAACCTATATCTTCAAATGATATCATAATAAAGGGAGATGATAAGACCTCATGGGTTCATGTAGGTTGATGTTTGATGAACTGTCTTCCTCTGTGCTTCCTTTGTTCAGGGGTTTCAGATTCCATGTCAGCACTTAGCTCTTAGGATAGAAACTAGGGTTTTGACTGTGGGAAAACAAGGGATTTTCAATAGCTATGAGGGAGTTTAGGTAAATGAGGGGGATAGGGGTATTAAAAAATTCCAAGAAAATTTTGGGGGATAGTGAGGGAGTTTAGGAAGCTAGAGAAAGTGGAATTACAGGATTTGGGTGAGTGGAAGGTTTCCAAACATGGAAAACACAATCATGCAGTTTAGAGGGTGCAATATGTCTAGGGTTTGGGTGAAATTGATGTGTTTTGGGAGTGGGTTTGATGAAGGATATTTAGGATGGTTTATTTAGTATAAATGATTGCGTGGAAGAAAATGGGTATGAGTTTTAGCAATAATTTGACATAAAAAGGATGGAAACCTTGCTAACTGCATTCAAAGCCCTAGGAGGTAGACATGAGACATAATAAGCATAGCTGAGATAAATGAGAGAAAATTGAGCCTTAAGATAGATCACCAACCTATATTAACAGTAGAATAATGTTACCATGATGGAGGAAACTACTACACGGGGCTCACAATTTTGGAGAGATGGTGGAGCAGTTGCCTCATATATGCGTAGAAGAAACAGAGTTATTTGCGTAGCACCATTTGAGAACTCGAGTTATGGATGCAACAAACTCTCTTGGTATGACATAATCGCCTTGATTGGATGATATGGCATGTTGTAAAGTGCAATGGGTAAATGGGGAGTGAATGAGAGTGAGGGATAACCCTTTATAGGTGGAGAAAACCGATTTTTCATTTGAAAAATGATATTGGACCCACCATAACAATTATACTTGGACTTGACACTTTAGTTTTATGATTTTCTGATGGTATTTCATTTAAGAGAATGAAATGAAAGACATGATCTTTAAAACTTGGTTACTAGACTCATCTCTACTATTCCTCATAACATGAATTTTAATAGCAAAAAGATCAGTTTTAAGGAATTATATCTAGTGACCTAGTGGTGACCTAACATAGGATTATTACGTGAATTATGAGCAAAAAAATTATGGGACCCTACTAATAATGATTTGACTTGACCAATACGATGTCCTATGAGAATGAGACTAAAAAGAATAATAGAGACTCGCCTTCCTAAAAAGTGATCAAATTTTTATTGAAAAACCTTTTGAAACTAAAAATTTAACCTAAAACACTAAAAGTAACTATGTAAAAGCACATTTGATCGCCAATAGCTCACATGACTCAAATAATTAAAAATTAAATATAAATTTAATTTAATTTAAATTTTTTAACTCATTTTTTTATTATTGTAATTATATAAACCATATTTATATAATTAATAATTACATCTTCTTTAAAATTGAATATATTTCCCTACAAGTTTTTGAATTTTCTCATAATTCACATCCATTTGGCTCTAGTCCTAATCCTATTCAATACACCGATGATAACCAATGGGTATGTAACATTGAAATAGCGTGATGGATGTTTTATTTTTCTAGTTTTGAATTATATATATATATACACTAATGCTAATTTAATATATTGCATTTACCATATTCTTTTGATAGGGAGTAAATTTGGGGATGACAATAGTTAGTCCGGTGATAAAGATATTCACTCTAGTGACATGAGAGTAGTGAATCCTTGGAATTTAATGTTTTATTTTATAATTTAAATATAATTGTATTGTGAAGTAAATAAATTTTAAAGATAAAATCGATAGGAATATTTTAATTTTAATTTATTAAATAACTTTATTTTAATTTAGTTTTTATCTAAATAAAATAAAAGTAGTTATCTAACTTATATAATTTATGTATTAACTTAATATTATTTAGATAATTCATTTTAATTTTTCATATCAGTAGATTTTTTTATTTTTTTAAGATTATATGCTTATACAATTTTATTAAGAAGTTGTATTTCTAATATAAAATATTAATAAAATTTTAACACAGATCAAGTATTCTAAAACAAAATTAAATGGAAAAATGTTATTTTGTTAATAAATTTGATATATTTTTTTAATTTTTATTTCCTTTAAAATTTATTAAAGGAAAGGTAAAAATAATAATAATGTTTAATAAACTTATAAATAAAGATAATGAAATTTGAAAGTTATATTTATATAATGTGTGTGAGATTTTACAACAAAACAAATTTTAATTAGGTATATTTTTTTTAAAAAGTATTAAAAATTTACAATAAAAATTACAACTGAAATGTTTTAGCCCCTGAGGGTCGGCGAGTTGGTAATGACAATATGGTGAAGTTCGTTAGAAAGGCGGGCTCCATATTGAAGGTCACGATTCCAAATCCCTCGGACTAGCCTAGAGCTGTGGAGAGGGGTGGGCGCAGTTTCGCAGGGGTTATAGTGGTAGCAGTCAGAATTGACCCCGTGTTACGCGAGTTGCGAGGCTACTCCAGTTTCTGATTCCTCTGTAACTAAAAAAAATACAATTGAAATGTTTTAATATTTACAAAATTTGAACTTCTATTTTATTTAAATATTACATATGTATTTAATAACAAGTTGGGATGGAAGGTTGAAACGTCTAACTATATATGTTATTTTTTTTTTATATATGAGGATCAACTCTTTATGCAAGGACATCGAGTAACCTTGCATGATCATTTATTCCAAGCCTCCATCTTTAATGTTGTTTTCCATGTAGTTTCATCAATGACAATGGAAAATGAGCAGCAATAACATGATGACTATATTTCATAACTACTTTATGTGGCTTATATTCTTCAAATCTATATCGATTCCTATTCTCTTAAACTTGCTTAAAGTACTTTCCCTCGATTATAATAGATCTTCTCTCAAAGTCTTGATCATCCCTATCAACGTGGCTCTCCAACAATTTGCATTTGACTGTAGTACATCAAAACATATAGTAGTCAACCCCTTCCATATTGTTAGGAGGTGCTAAAACATCAAATACAACACCTGTATGGAATTTAATACATATTTGAAACTTTAAAAACATGTTTAATTTAACTAATATTTAGTTAAAATATAAAATTAAAATATAATTAAATTTCATAATTTAGTATTTAAAATTATAAAGGTATAAGAATTTGCATACCTTCTTGTACTAATCCAAAAAGATCATAGTTTGAAGAGAACTGTGGGCCTTCATCTCTTTCTTCATTTGGAATGTGCACTTGAGTAGGACCAACATGATCTAAAGGTTCCAATATAGTTTGTTTCCATTCTTTGACAAATCATAGTTGTACATTTATACATGCTTCTTGGAATTCATTTCCTATGCAATATCCACAATAACAACCATGCTCCCTGACATGCAAAATGACAGAGTGAAAAGAACTTGTATCTATTACAATTTTACATGTATAAGTATGTTCATGATCAACATTTGCTATATGCCAAAAGAATCTACATATAGACTTATCAATTTTACCATTACTTCCATGAGAAACATTTTGAGTACATTAATCAGCAACACTTTTTTCATCTTGCATTATATTAGCATCAAACTACATTTGGTATCTCTTAAGAACTCATTTAATGCAAGCTCCAACTCCATCATTCTCTCCCTTTCCATGACCACTTTAAAAGAAGCTCTATGTATGTCTAATTTTGATGTTACAATGAAGATGATGCAACCAATAAAATGATATTCTGATTTTAATTTCCATGCGTAACCATCTGACCAAACCCAATGATGCATACAGAAATCGGTTTCTCGAATATCCGATGCTTACTCACCAATCTCCCCTTTGGAAACTAAACAGGCTTCGTCCTCTTAGTGTTCTTTAGTTGTACCTTTCCTTTCTCTCTGGTGGGTCAACAATCCTCCCTTGACTAAGGGTCACAATCTTTTTTATAACTCTCGGAACGAATAATCCACACTTCATCCTTTGATCATTTTCCTCTTTGCATCAAAACTTTACCCACCTCTCATGTCGACACTCTTTACAACCCTTCTATTAATTGTCATTCCCCACTCTTTATGCCTTGATCCTTTAGAATAATTCATAACCCCATCTATCGAGCTTTGTTTCATTATAAACTGCTTATAATGGAAATCCTTCGTAAACTACCCTTTCAGATTTCCCTCTGCCTTCACACATTTCCCGAGACTCCACTTTATCACAATCGGGCTTCGAGAGTTCCACGGGCTCTTTACAATTCACCCTTTCTCATCCGCTGATCTGATTAACATATCAAATTCCACTATAAGATAAACTGCATAAATATTCTATCGAGTCTACTCTGCTTTGGACTTCGAACAACATCATGCCAGCATTCATTCCCTTATCGGCTCCGCTCCATACCGCATGTCACACTTCACTATGCCAAGGGTCTCACACCTCTCCTCTAGAACATTTGCGATGTGATCGTCGGTCGCATTGGACTTTGCATGTCGCACATACCTGTCAACCAAAGCTCACTCTTCTCTGATGAAACATAGCAATGAATCCTCCACTGTTGATTTATGCATTCGATCCAATGGCCAGCACTACATCACACTTCGATATTCCCTTTGGCTGGTTCGTCTGCGCCGGGGATAAGTTGCGATGTGATGCTCCCTTTCGATTTAATCCCGTCCGTCGATCTTCTAGATTTGACGGATCCTATGTACTGATGTCTTACTTCTCCTCTATTCTATTCACTTTAGTTTTTCGCTATTTCTTTACTTTGGCTGTGGTTCTAGGTTTCTCTGATGGTCCTTGTCCTTTTGTTGTTCCGCTCTGTGACTCTCTCGTAAGCTTCACTTCATGAGTTCTTTGATCACGATCACTCTAACATTACTTTGGTTCTTTAAATGGTTTCAAGGACTCTCCACGATCCTCTATCTCGTTCTCTCCTCTACGTTCTTCTTGGACTCTGCCTCGACCCAGCTCACCTCATTGTTCCTCTAGAACAATCCCCAATTTCTCCACTAGTATAACGAACCAGTTCTCCTCTTGATTTTTCAATTCTTCAATAGGAATCTACACAGTCTCCTCTGTGTTCTTTCTCTCAGAGTCTTCTACTCTCTTCTTGTCGTCTCCTCCTCTATATTCCTTGGCTTTATTTGTGGTTTTATTTAACTTGCACATACATCTGTTAGACTCACATAGAATATCATCAATGTCCTTCTATGGATCACTCAGCGCATAATAGGAAATACACAGTCATAGTAATTCAACTACTCATTAACAATGCAAAGATATAGACGACTTCAACTTGATTTACATTTAGTCAGCACTCATGCTCCTCTTGGAGACTCTCTCTATAGGCCTCTGCAACTCTCCTCTATCTCTAATGTCTCCTCCGTATCTACTTTCTTGGATAGAGGCTCACAATTTATACATTTGGCATCAGTTACTTAACTGACTCTTGAACTCTCAACTCGCCCCTAATTTCACTAATGCTCCCCTTTATTTTATGAACAATTACCACACCTCACCATGAGTATTCAATCTCTATTATAATCACTCAAAGCCTAAATATTTACATTATTTCCTACTCAGGAACCTATTTTCTTGAAAACATAAGACCCCCTATGTCTACTAAATTACATTGATTTTATTGGGCAGAATGCTCCTGCCTCGTTCTGTAAAAGTGACACGTCTATCCTTTTTAAGAGAATAAAAAAGAATGTTGAAAGAATGCTACAAAAAAAGAGTATCATGCTTTGAATCATTAGTAAGATAAAAGCGAACCTCTTTGATCACTATTCTTTTTTCTGGTGTAATTTTTCTTCCATCAATATGTTCCTCTACATGCCTATAAGATACATGGACCAAAATTGTAACTTTTCTTGAATGGTAATATTGGCTTTGTATTTTTTTTGTGGTGAAAAGGTATAGTTTTCTGCAAGGTCAACAATAGATAACACAACACCAAATGGAAAAGTATCTCTGCTAGTTTGAAATTGCATGTCTTGCCATCTTTCTCTATGATTATGTTGGGCATACTAATAAATATTGATAGTCAAATGTATCAATAAATTCTTTGATGGTGACTTCATATTCAACCAAATTAGTCCTTCTGGTTTCACCTCCATGAGATAAATAAAATGTGACATACCTGAACTTTTTTTCTTTTAAGCATATCATTTGAATAATGATGTGCACTATCTTTCCATCTTTTTAAATTAATACAATTATCACATTTATTTTTAACACACTTCATATTGTAAAATTGCTCACCTTCTCCCTTTTCACAAAGTAAAGGATTGATGAGTTAAATGACATGCAAGGGAGGTGCTTCATTTGAATGTTGAAATTGTAACCTATAGTTACAAAATACTTCATAATAATAAATGAATTCCACATGGTATCTACAGCAACATGTGTCACAAACTTTGTTGGGTCATGTATACGAAGGCTTCATTGCCTCAAAAGTTTGCTGCCCAATTGTAATGTTAGAATGTCCATTCTGAAACTTTTGGAATAACATTGTATGTGAAATGTCTAGAAATTGTTTTTGATGCTCCTCCCTAACACCACGTGAGATTCTGTGTGTCAAGACATCTCTTCTATTAGAAGAAACGCTAGAATTTTCATTCTAAAATTCAATTACTATAATACACCATTCATTTGAAACCTTCTCATTTCTAGGATCCCTACACACTATTACCCAACTCTGGTGAGGATTCATGATTTTCAATTGTTCTCTTGTAGCAATCCTTCCTGTCAATGTTTTTATACTTATATCAAGTTCCTTTGAAGCTGCAGTGATCAACCTTTCATTTGATGTCCTTCTACTTATAATTGCATTCATAATAGCTCTTCGAGCATCTCTATGGTCCTTTTTGCATTTTTTTCTATCAATTAAGTCATATGATGACTTAATATTATTAACCATTGTATCTAAAACTTTATTTTTATCATTTTGATTAATTCCAAGTAAACACAATATAAGGTTCAACTCCTTCCGTCGTAATAAGCATGTCATAAGTTGGGCTTGAGAAATTAAAGATTTAGGTGAAAAGTATTCCTCGTAGATCTTACTTTTATGGTATCAGATGATGCGATCAGACATCTTTTCTCCTGCATCAATATGATTCTGAATAGATGAGGGAATACCTGTTCGTAAACTTGATTTGCTGCTTAATGCTCATTTCTGATGGAAAATATCACATCTTCTATCTTGCATTTGTGTATCCTAGTGTTTTAATTGTTGATTTTGACTGGATGAACTAATATGTTGGGTGAAGAAATTATTTGAACCTTGATTAGATGTTCCCTCTCCTCCCAAAACATCCAAGCTTTAGCCATCATCTTGCATAGGAGTATTGCAATGGGAATGCAAAATTTGACTTAATATGCTTTATATTCGATGTTGAGCTCCTTCTATCTTAGCAACAATGACGTTTTCCTAGTTTTCGTGAGATGCTTGTTGTTGGTTATTATACCCTATTCTTATTTTTTCATTCCTTTCTTCCTCAACAAAACAAGGATGTTTGTGAGTTGATTTCTTCTTTCTCCTAGATTGGTTCCCCTTATTTGCACAATATTTCATTGTATATTCTACATTAACATTATACAAAACAAACACTTAAATTATATAAATTATTGAATATATATTAAAAAAGAAAAAAGAAAAAAAATCTTATAAAATTAATCTAGTAGTTAATGAAACCAAAAATGAAGCAAAATTACAATTTTCATACAACAACAAGGTGTATGATTTGTAGGAAATTCTCCACCAAAGATGCAATGATTTAGTACATTCAATGCAAAAAGATCGAAATGTTGTGAATGCCATCCTTTTTATTAATGCAGTTGGTACAAACAAAACTAGAAAAAAAATATTTTGCCATCTTGTATTGAGTTAACGAAAATTTTCCAACACTTCTAGTGACACAAGTTTATTTATAAAAATAAATAATTACATGTCATATTTCGAACACCCTCTTTCCCATACTTGGTAAGTTTTCTTTCATCACTTATGACATATTAGATTTGATAAAAAGATAAAATAAACTTTTCTATGCTTTCCAAAATTAGCCCTTCACAAAATTAACAATTGCTAAAACCATTTTTTATATTTGTCATAATTTGTTCACAAATCTAACTATTACCAAAAACATTTGTGTAGTTATCAAAATTTGTTCTTCACAAAATTAACAATTACAAAACCATTTCATTTACTTACCACAATTTTCTCTAACAATATTAACAATTATCATTCTTATTACTAATATCATATTTCTTATATTTAGGTAATTTTTCATTTTCCAATTGCAAAATATTAAATTTGACATTTAAAAATATCAATAATTATTCTATTAACCACTTCAAACCATGGCTTCTTTATACTTTAACATTTATAAATTCTTTATATACCAAATATTAAAAGTTTTTATATAGAAAATTATTATTGAACTATTAATTTAGCAATATCTTATTTACATATTAATATTCATTTTTAGAAGTGACTTTATTTTTCATAGAAAAGCATGCTTAATTAATTTACAATATATTTTTTAATATATTGTAATTCAATTTTTTTTTTATTTTTTTTATAAAATAAATAATTTAATTAAAAAATAATTTATTTTTTAATTTTATTAAATTATTTATTCACAAAATTCATTATAAAAAAAATTAAGATTATTTAAAAATAAAATATTTATTTATTTTTAATTAAATATCACAAAATGATTAATTAAACCATAATTTTCTAATAATTTTTAATAAATATGAAATTCATATCTTTATTTATATTTATTAAAATATAATTTAATTTGCAAAAACAGCATTATTTAAAAATTTCATTCAAACCTTTCTCGTAACATTATTATATACAGTAATGATTTGTTATTAGGAAGGAAATAATGTTAGAGTAAGATTATTATTTTAGAAATTTCTAACTGATAATCTTAGTATCTGGGGAAACAAGATGGTTTAAATTACATTGTATTGAAAGAGTAGAATATAGTTTAAACTTTCATAAATATAATTACACTGAATTCAAAATTTTAAATACTAGGTTATGATTTATAGTAATATATGTAATTCTTTCGATGTGTGATATGTTATTAGTCCCTACCACATGGACGACAGCGAGTATAGGAATCTAAATGTCTGC
This sequence comes from Pinus taeda, assembly GCA_000404065.3. Lineage (NCBI taxonomy): Eukaryota > Viridiplantae > Streptophyta > Pinopsida > Pinales > Pinaceae > Pinus > Pinus taeda. Next base: position 54,846 of record APFE030901221.1, on the reverse strand, counting down.
ATTAACAATAATCTAAGCTGGTGAATGTCTAGAATAAGCCTATATAACTTGGTTACTGATCTAAGCTGGTGAATGTTTAGAATAAGCCGATATAACTTGGTTACTGATTTTTTTAGGTTTGCATTTTTTTCACGGTCTTATTTGGCCTCTTCTCAAAATGGGGAGGCGGGAGGCTATCCTAAGTTATATTCATCTTTTCGACCTATACCATTCATATTTTTGAGAATGTGAATTAATGCTAGCATTACTTTAATGTTATTAAATGCTAGGAAATAATTCTATGTTATTATGGAAACCTATTCTCTATTCTATGTTATTAGGCAGTGGAAAGTTGAGGTCATTTAAGGCGGTTGGAGCGGCCACGCAGTAAATGCAGCAGTTCGAGTGGTCACGCAGTGAATTCATGCTACTCATGTGTCTACTATGGTGTTGTTATGTCTACTATGGCGTTAGTGAATGGGAGTGCACTTACAAAAATAGGAATGGGCGAGGGAGATATTCTTTACTTCTTGATAATTCTATGCAGGGTATGGATAAGCATGATGCCTTTGGAAATGGCTTACTCCTTGATGTTGGTTTATGGTTCTCCCAAAAACTCAAGGTAACTTCATTGATAATACTATATTAATATTAATTTGATTATTGATCAATCGAGTTCTGAACGAGGGTGGAAAAATTGAGTTTTTGTTATGATTTTGAAATTAGAATGCTATGGAATTTGTCATTGGCAAGATTATTTGCAGAATTATTTATTTTATGACAGAATGAAAATTGTTCTAATTTAGAAATTTTGTCATTTGTAGGATTATTTGCAAGATTATTTATTTTATCGTTACAAAATAAGTCATTTTCTAAATTAAAGACGTTTCTCACTTGTTACATTCTCTGATATGGACATATGTTTATGCACACCCAACTTACACGATTCCTGCTATTCTGAGCAATGCATCAGACAACGTCCACTGTTATCTTGTCTTGCGCAAAGTGTTGTTATTGCAACACCCGGGTCTTTAAGGAATGGATTCAGGATTTGGTCTATCTAATTATTGTTGAAGACTCGGGTTGTTTAATTATAGACTACAGTTTGTGTTTAATCTTCAGAAGAATATACTAGGAAAAACTTAGGTATTTTGAGTTTTCAAAGGTCAACTCAAGTATTTCTTTTGCAGCGTGCGCCGTGTATCACAGAGACTCAAAACTGAGTGAAGACTAGTGATCGCATGTGGGCTAGGTTTCTTACTCGTACAAACCAACCAAGCTTCCTAAGGCATGAAGAGATAATGGGGGCTAAGAGAAAAAAACGACCAAAATGTTGAAAGAATCGCATGTCGACTTAGAGAAAATTAGTTCCCTGTTGGGAAATGGTATGCTTTTGTTAAGACGAAAGTGGACTCTTTTCACCAAGAGAATGGTTTGAATGGGTAGAATGTGTACATATCTGTGCAGAATGAATACTATAGTATTTAGTTCGCTATTATCAAAGGAAAAAATATAAAAGAAAACTATGACTATCATGTGGCTAAACTAGAAACCAACACTACACTGTGGCTAACCAGGAGATCAACACCACACTATCTGGAAAGAGGATGCTCCTACCTTTTCCCCTGGTTGTAGGTCAATTTCATTTTGGGGACGAGGTAGTAGCTATCGAAATTACTACAACGTGTTATCGCTCTCTTTCAATATAGACATCCATTGAACGGTCTTCAGATGCCACAGTTTTATAGCCACTTTTGCATGAACTAGTTAAGCACGAGCTATGGTTTCTTCTGATGAAGTTTTAATCTATCTGAATTGACAAACGAGCTTTTTACCTGCAGTTATTTCGCTAGCGGATTTCTCTTATATGGCAGCTGTTCATGCTGTATCAGCTTCTTTTTTTCCAATAATAGGTAATGGAATTTAGCAAGGATCCGCTTTGCTTTGAGTCCCTTCCTTCCTAGCATCAGACCTTCCTTGCATCGAACAAGCATATCCATGGCACTGACAAAGAAAGAGGATATTCACTGGTCCGCTAGGTAGCTAGCTGTCGTGCCTATATATTTAAGGTTACGAGACCTATATGAGTAGACCCACATTATTCTGATTGCAATTGGAAAGGGACATGGAACTGCATGAAGGGTCTCCATTAACTAAATTCGAATCTGTAACACGAATAACCTCTGGATAGAGGTTATGAAATCAGCTCTGCAATGTATATAATGCAGTTGTCCTTCGCTCGTACATTTTCCCTTCATTCCTTTGGCTTTCGGTACAGATCGCTGTTTTCGGGGATATATAAACAGTGTCAGATCTCGGTGTTATATGAACAGATCCCGGTGTTATATGAACAGATCGCTGTCTTCGGGGATATATAAACAGTCTCAAATCTCGGTGTTATATGAACAGTTTCGGTGATATAAGGGCTCTCTGCGGCTCGTCTGCAGCTCGAGGCTACGAGGCTACGGGGAATCCATTATAAGTCTCTGCGGCTCTACTGCAGCTACGAGGCTCTCTCGCTCTGCGGCTCGTCTGCGCCCCCTCTGCGGCTCGTGTCGTCCAGGCTCTGCGGCTCGTCAGCTCTCCAGATCTTTCTTTTCTGGTGGTGTATCGAAGTCCAGATCTGCGGCGCTGCGGCTCTTTATATGCTCTAGGGCTCATGGTCGTCCAGATCTACAGCTTTGCTGCGGCTTTCTAGATCTGTGGCGCCAAAACCTCCGAGATCCAGAGCTAAGACGGCAAACCCTAATCGCTTACTAAGGAGAACATTTTCTAGATGGCTCCCAGCTTCGCGAAAATAGCTGCTGGCTCTCCGTCCGCCTCTGGGGGGCAAGCTCCTGTCCATATAGTCAGTGAAGCCCCAGCTCCCACTGTCCAGGTGGTCCAGGCTTCACTCGATGAGGCTTTGAAGTTCTCTGAAAGTGCCCTAATATGCCGATTCAATGGTTTTTGGCCCCGGCTCACAGCTCTCTACAATTGGATCACGGAGGTATGGAATCCTCTAATTCCTGATGCAATTAATATCTACCCCTGTGCTAGGGGCTTCTTTATAGTAGATTTTGAAAACCGTGAAAGCAGACAATGTATTCTAGATTCTGGCCCTTGGTTTTGGGATAAATCAGGCCTATTCATGAGGCCATGGAACCCATCTTTCGATCCTTCAACAACAATCATAACCTCAGCACCAGTTTGGGTGCGATTGCCAAATCTACCCTTGCATCTCTGGAATTTCTCTTCGCTAGAAGCCATTGGAAATGCAATTGGAAAATTTTACTGCAGGTGCCCAGAAACAGAGGAATATGCCAGAACCACATATGCACGCATCTGTGTGGAAATGGACTTCAGCGTCGGATTCCCAGTGGAAATACACCTAACAAGTAAAGACTATGTGTGGAACCAGAAACTCGATTATGAAAGTGTCCTCTTCAGATGTCGATCTTGCTTTGAGACAGACCACCTAGCCAAAAATTTCCCAAAAGCCTCCGAGAAAAACTTTGCTAGAAAAAATCACCACAGATCTACATGGTGGGAAGGAGCACAAAAAGAACACTACACTGTCATCCAAGAAGAACACTCTCGAGAAAACTCTGAATTACAAGAAATCGGGCAAGATAGAAACAACTCTCAAGACAAGGGGAAAGCCCCGCCCAACAACAAAAAGGTGAACTCAACAACCCATCAAGCATCGACAGTTATGAGGTTTCAAATAACGCGCAAAATAAATCTTCTTTTAACAACAAAGCAGATCTCCTAGACCAAACTTCTTCTCCGACTATCTCCAAAAGGACGAACACAATAGATCGCGAAGCTAAGACACCAATGTCCCAAGAACCAGAAGAGATGAAGGAGATGCAAGATAAAGGAAGTTGGAAG
>APFE030901210.1:0-19924 GCA_000404065.3 Pinus taeda | reverse complement strand
GAGCAAAGGAACGGGAACGTCAATTCTTCTACAACTACTAGCGTTGGAATCCAGGTAGGCCATCATCATCGTTCTCTGATTTATGCAATTAGGAACCTGCGTGTTAGCGTTGTGTGATTGTTGCTAGACCCGTGTTGGGCTAGTGGGATCGCCTCTGTCTGCAGAGGGGATTTACCAGTTCAACTGTTAGTCTAACTGCCTTCCCACTATTATGTTCCGATGTGGTTAGATGACAACAGTTATGTTAAGCTTGCACCATTCACATGCCGAGGTTATAATTATTTCTCCACATGGTCAGGTTAACTGTTGTTATAAATGCTATCGACTTATTCTTCAACCGTTCACATGCCCCACTGTCATGGTCCCGCTGCAATTAACCCTGCGGTTAGGGACTTCAGTTAAGATTTATAATGTTTTATGATATGTTTTGTAATGTATTTTAACATATTTTTTTATGTAATGTAATGACCCGAGAGGGTTAAAACTTAGGATTTAGGTTAGGTTTTAGGTGTAGGTTAGGGTTAGGTCATTTTGATACATGAATTTTGATTAGGGTTTGGAATGTAGGCTTTAGATGTTTAGATATAAAACAAATGCATGCTCACTTATTTTGTCACAAAGCGACATATGTCAGTATCACATGGACAACACCTGTTCCCTTTGACAACCAAACCCCAGCGAATCTGGCAACAAAAAATGTCGAAAACCAAGTACAAATCCATATCCTTCAAATACCATGAAAACCATATCAACCACTGACATCATCAGACAACCATAACATTACTGTCGAAGCTGAAGATACCAGACACTGAATGCTAACGACAAATACTAGTGAAGATGATAAAGTTCAAGACCTCATTGACGAATGATAATTTGACGATCACTTCGATGTTGAACCACTGAAGACTCCACTCATGCTGGACTGACAAGATACTCCTGGATCACAGACAAAGTTACTTTGGGCACTAACACACCCTTAGCCTTGCTAGGAAACTTTATAAAGTAGGTTGCTAGTGTTTAGGTAGCGTTAGCTTGACAAATAGGCCTGTGAACTTGGTCAGTCCTTCAGTCATCATGTCTCTCCTCTGAGTTGATGAGGAGGTCATTTTCCTGTATAACAAATGCCCCCTAAAGTGTGATATTAGAGGCTACAAAGATGGTCGAAATACTTTATATTTAACTATCCTTTTCTTTGGAAAAAAGAGAGAGAGGATTGGAGCTTCGGGTGGTACGAGAAACCTAAGACAACACACACACACACACACACACACATATATATAAAACAACTAAAATCATGTCTTGAGTTGGGCATTCCCATGCTCAGTGGCTATGTCAGAGTGATTTTCTCAGAAAAAGAGATATGATGATGCTACCATCGATAAGCACAATGTGGAACGTGGTTAATAATAGGATAATTCTGATGAGCTATCTCCAAAAAACAATAAACACAACTTGGGAGAGGAAACAACATTGGGTGATGCAAGCCTATACCTAAGGTATTGATTTCTGCTTCACTGCAACAACATAGATCGATACATGTGAACATAGGCATTGATGTTGAACATGCATGAAATCGTTTGAATACTAGTCAATAATGGAGACCGTTAGTAGACGTGAGGATGGCCACCAATAATGGTGATGGTCTCCAAGATGCACAATACAATCTAGCGAGTCCAAATAATGTTTTGGTTGTCGAACACTCATAGAAGCGTTTAACCAAGAGCCAATAATGAAAATCCCTGACCAAACACAAGGTGACCTGCCACTGATGTCTGCAACTATCAAGGCACTGAAGTGTTTCTAGGTCTCCTTCCTAGATAGAGTGTTGAAGTCGATATGAAGAGACCTATCGAAAGGTAGGCAGTAATGTGTCCTACATCAATGGACACGAAACATGACAAGAATTATTGTTTTTTGAGGAATCTTTTGAGTATTGGGTCAAAGCGACAGAGGGCATGATGGTAGGATATGCTTGATGTTTTGATGGAGGAAATAGAAGATAAAGGCTTTCCTTGAATAATAGAAGGCACAACAACGGTTTTAACCATGCAACACTAGACTCATGAACACCAAAGAGTGTAAGGATACAAAGATGCAAGAACATCAGGGTATATAGGCTAAACTCATGGGATGGTAAGATTCATATTGAGAGGCCGTCACAAGGAAGGTTTATTTGAGGGAGTGCCATGTTCAAGGGAGTGAATGTTGCCAAACAACTCTTTCATAATATGGAACATAACACAATTGTATTGTCCACTTTCCCCATATAATTAGTTTAGTGACTCCAAATGGGTAAACTCATCGATATTTTCATGTTTTAAGAGTTTAAAAAGGATCGTAAAAAGAGTGACTCTATGCCCTATATGATTAGTTTAATGAGTCCAGATATGCAAACTCATTGACCTTTTCATGTTTTAAGAGTCTGAAAATGATCGTAAAAAGAGCGAATCTATTCATCATCTATGTAATTTAATGAGTCCAAACGAGGCAACTCTGTGGCCTTTTCATATTTCGAGAGTTTGAAAATATCTTAAAGAATGACTCCAAGGTGGTCCCTTTGTCATAGTTTTTAACTGGGTGCGACAAAGGTTTAATAGTATACCTGGAATGGTTCCTTTTTTGTGAGTTAATCTACTGAGTCCAGATAAAGAGAAACCTATGCTCAATAGATGTTTTCCTCATTTTGTTACGAGTACGAGGAGACAGAGTAAACTTGATATTCATCGTGAAATTTTAATGAGTCACGTGACAAAAAACTCAATAGACCTTTATCAAATTTTAATGAGTCAAATGAAGAAAACTCGAGGTATCTTTTTCAGTTTAGTGAGTGAGGAAAAAGAGGTAAAATAACTGTTGATTCCTTCTTCGTAGATTTAGCCAGCCCAAAGAAGGGAAAAACTCAGGGATTTTTCGATTTAAGAGTAAGAAATAGTCCCAAAACAGAAAGCACTCATATCATCGTCGTAAGTGTTTAACGAGACCATTGACAAAAACTCGGGGTTTTTTCAAGTTAAGGAGCGAGAAAATTTCCTAAAAATAATGCTCGAAGCTTCTTCATAAGTTTTTAATGAGCTTGAAGAAGGAAATCAGGGTTTTTACAATATTATGAGCGAGAAAAAAGTCCCACAAAATAATGCTCAATCGATCTTTTTTCAGTTTAGCGAGCTAGAAAAAGAGGGAAAAAGAGTTGCTCGGTTTGTCGTTGTAAGTGTTTAACGAGCCCGATGATCAAAAACTCGGGGATTTTTCAGTTTTAGAGCGAGAAAACATCCCATAAAAGAAAGTGCTCATTGAGAATTGAACGTGGTCATTTCTGTCGTTCAATCCTGAAAATTCTTTCATCAAAACATGAGCAATTTCTGTCAATATGGGGTCATGGCGCATGATAAATATAATTGGAAATGGACTACTTCTACTGTAGTGACTTCAATTGTTGGCTTGTTGGGGCTTGACCCAGGTTCGAAGTTAGTTATCTAAGTAAATCCCTGTACTATTCACCCTTTCGGCAACAGTCCACAGAGCACGGACTGAGGTCTCACCTGAAGTAGTATGGGGGGTGTTGGAACCAAGTTTCTACACCCTTGAGATGTCTGAGAGGTTTGATTGGATCCAACTGTGAGTCCTGCAATTTACTTCACACACTTCCTAGTCCTTTGCACCCTGATGTATTCACCTTCGCACAGCCCTAACCACGGGCTGTGGGGCCTCCACGCTGTTGGAGCAGTGCTCTGCACTATTTACCTAAGTCGCACCTGAGATTTTACTTATATTCCTACACTAGTTAGTTATCTTCATGTAAATGGACACCTTACATTATATTTATTTATACAGCACATTCATATGAGTTCGTGCAACAAATAAATAGTAAACTTGAAAATTATACCCAATAATACATAAACAAGAAAATATACACATAATTATGATAAAACTTCTCTTTATTAATGCTTCTAATGGTTACAGACTCGTCCTGCCCTACGCACTCAGCTGCAGGGGTTCGCACACTCAGCTGCAGACTACTAGGCCTCTGCACACACAGTTGTAGAGGCTTCTCCTACTCTACGGCCCAAAGGCACAACTTACACTTTGACTCAACCCCTTAGAATCATCATGCTTCTATTCTATTCATTGGTTGATTCTTTCTTTCTACACTTAGAGCCTCGATCTATTTATACAATCCCATGGTTCGCAAACCATGCGTAGGTCTATCAAGCCGACATTACATTACAAAAACAAGGGCGGACAACCCTGTGACTCTATTATGACTTCGCGCTCCGTGCCCACACATCGTGGAGCCTTTACAATGGACTTGGTCAAAACTTGGGCTTTAAGCCGCAAAACATGCCTAGGGGGGATTCCATGCCCAACAGGCCCCTAACACAAACATCGTGACTCACCCTTGAGTCACTTTGTTGGTGCAGATATATTCGCGTGGAGTCCCTCCAACTCTGTGCGAACCATTGTAAGGTTGGCATCGCACTGAGTGACTTCCTGCTGAATCTCCTGTACTTGTTGTTCCGAGATCGCGGTGTTGGAACTGCTTCCCTGCATCCATTCCTGTGTCCCCTGCCTCTGTTTATAGTCCCATGCCTCCGCTCAACTACATGGAGCACGAAGACTGTGCCTCTGCCGACTAGTCAGATAGACAAGTCACCTGTGTAGGGCTTTAATCGACTGCCATTTACTTTGCCTGGGAAAGGTTCTCCATTTAGCTTTACCAGTTGTACTGCGCCTTCATCTGTGACCTCCTTAACAACGTATGGTCCCAGCCAATGCATTTTGAACTTTCTCGGGAATTTATCAAACTTACTGTCATACAGTAACACTAAATCATTTACCTTGAAGGTGTGCAACTTAATATGGTGATCGTGCCAAGCCTTCTCCCGCTGCTTTTGTACCTGCTCATGGAAGCCATCGAGGAACTGTTCCTCTTCAATTTCTTCCAACTATGCGAGCTTCGCTTCTAGGCCTTCGCGGTCCATCATACTTGTGAGTGGTGCTATGCACAGACTAAGCTCAATATACTCCATTGGCATGACAACTTCCACACCATAAGCCAACCAGAAAGGTTTCTGTACCGTTAGATTCTTGCACATTGTCCTATAAGCCCATGGTACTGCAAGTATGCATAGGTTCCAATAACTTCACTGTGCATTGTAGACCTTGGTCAACACAGTCTCCAGTGTTTTGTTAAATGCTTCTATTGTCCCATTGGCTTGGGGGTGATATAGTGTGTTTTTCTAATGATACACCTGAAACTCTTCTGTCAGCGCGCTGATTGTTTCGTTAAGGAAATGTGTACCACAATCACTCATCAAGACCTTCGAACATCCAAATTGAGTAGGTATGTGTTTGAATAGAAACTTTGCAGCCGTGGTAGCCATGTAATCTTTTACTGGCTGTGCTTCGACCCAAAAAGTCAGGTACTTTATCGCGGTGATAATGTATCTCACACCCGTCTTTCCTTAAGGTTTGATAGGTCCTACAAAGTCAGTTGCCCACTTTTCAAAGGGCTGCAACGTCACTTGTGGATTCAAAAGGCATCTCGTCCCTCTGCAATGGTTTCCCTATTCTTTGACATACATCACAGGCGTTACAGTGTGCTTTTGAATCCTGATGAAGGGTTGGCCACCATAACCCTGCGCGGGGAACCTTTTACGCAGTCGCTCGCCTTGCATAGTGCCCTCTTGGAGCACCCCCCATGCGCTTCTACAAGGATCTGACTTCATTTGAATTCAAGGACATACCTTCGCAGAGTCTCATCATTTCCCATATTATATAGGTGCCCTGTGAGGATAGAAAAATCAGCCGCACGACCACCAGTTCCTTCTTTTGCTGGATGGAGTATTCTTTCGGTGCTGTCCCCGTTGTTAGAAAGTGGATTATATCTTCAAAGTTCCCATCCACTATGCGCACAACAAAGAGCTATGCGTCCGGTAATCCTTCCTCCAAACTAGTAGGTTCCTCTCTTGTCTCAATTCGCGACAAGTGATCCGGTCCTACGTTCAGGCGTTCAAGATTCACAACAACCTCAAAATCATATTTTGGAAACAATAAGAGCCACTTGCATATGCGCCCCCCAACACAGGCTTATTTACCAAGTATTTTAGCATGGAATTGTTTGTATACATCTTGAAGTGTCGCCATAGCAAATAGTGCCGATACTTTTGGAGCGCGTACACCATAGCCGACCCCACGCGTTCAGTTGTGGAATAGTTCTTTTCTTCTTTAGACAACCTCCAACTTGCAAACGCGATAGGGTGATCCAAGCCCTCTCCACCCTGCTGTGTTAGTATCGCTCCCAGCGCTATACATGACGTGTCGACATGGACATGAAACTCCACATCCCATTTTGGGAAGACTAGGATTGGTGCAGAGGCCAATTTCTCTTTTAGTACATTCAGGATCTTCATGCAATCATCATTCCAGCAGAATGTGACATCCTTTTTCAATAGTTTCTCCATTGGTGCGGTGATCTGGGCATAAATTTTGATGAACTTCCTATAGTACCCTGTATATCCCAGGGTAGCACGTAGCTGTTTGACACTTCGCGGTGCTTCCAAATTCAAAATTACTGCAATCTTCGTGGGGTTTACCATCAGTCCCTGTTTGCAGACCACATGTCCCAACAGGTTCCCAAAGGGAACAAGAAACGTACACTTCTTAAGGTTCAACACGATTTGGTGTCGTTGGCAAGTATCCAGCATCAAGCGTAAGCTTGCTACATGGTTCTTAACCAATCCAAATACAATCCAATCATCCAGATAGACCTCCTGGAATTTTTGGATATATTCTTTGAATGCTACAACCACTATGTGTGAAAATATGGCTGACGTGTTCTTCAACCCAAATGGCATAACGATGTATTGGAAGTAGCCCCACTCAATCATGAAGGTGGTCTTGCTCCTGTCTTCCAGCGCGATTTTGATCTGGTGGTACCCTAAGAAACCATCAATGAAAGAATATGCTTCTTGCCCACTGACATTTTCCAATACTTCTTTTGTGAATGGAATTGGGAATGGGTTGTGCACACATGCGTCATTCAATTTCATAGGGTCCACACATATTATCATCTCGCTCTTCTGCTTCTTTTCCTATACTACCATAGGGCTTACATAGTCAGATTCTTCCACTGGCTCAATGATTCTAGCTGAGAGAATTTTGTCTAGTTCAACACGGATCTTTTCCTTGTACTTCAGATTCAAGCGGTAAGGCCTTTGCTTAGCTAGTTTCACATCGGGTTTTAAGGTGATCTTCATCATCCCTAAGTTGCCAACGATTCCCTTTAAATCCAAGATCTTGGTCGGAAATAAGTCCTGGTACTCATAGAGTAACTCAGTGACCTTATCCACCGTCGTGTCATCCCAGTAGTCACCGAGCGTTGCATACTTAGGTTTGGACTCCGTACCAATGTTTACCTCCTTTTTCTTTACTGACGCGGTTATGTTAGGGTCCTCAATTAATGGCCCTCAATCCTTGTGATAGCCTTCAACTTTTGGAATATTAACTTTTCGCGGATCTTCATCATCTTCTTCAGTATTGACATTGTAACACTCCAATGCGCAGCTCAGCTGGGTCACCCATTCAGGCTGAATCACTTCTATTGGGTCTTGGGGTATTTTAAAGATAGCTTCTTTTACTGCTTGTAGTGCATCATCGACACTATCCCACCAACGATCCTCAAACGTGAAGGTTAACAGGAATCCTTCGCGTAAGATATCCCATTCACTCGTTCTATGGTGGAGCTCCGTCTCTATATACCATTTCATGGGTATAATATCCAGGGTATGATAGAACAGGTGCACCCACTCAGGTTGTGGCTCTTCCCCATAGACCTTTGTCCATTTGGCGAGGTGCGCGCGTGGATCATCCCATCCATCATACTTTTCTTTTAATCACATCTGAGGCTTCCCAAACTGATTGCGCATCATTCTCCTGCATTCATGCTAGTCCCCAAAGCTTCCTTGGTGCGTACCCCACCACCTCGCGAGCATCACGTGTAGTACCCATTTCAAAGCTTTGAAACGTTGCTGTTCCGATACCTCTCTTTCAAATCTGTTCAGGATGTCATCCACCTCACTTAACCCATCATACATAGGCAGATCCCTTACCTCCATTGATACGCAGCGTAGCGATCTTGTCATCATGTTATAGTTCAACATGGTTACCTCATGTAACCAGTTCTTCCATCATTCTGTCTCCTCCTCAGAATCCGATATGTAGGAGCTTTTGCACTCCCATGAGATTCATCCATCCGTGGTTGGGTTCACCTAGTCTTGTTCTCATGTGGTTATCTTGTAGATGTAGTCCAAATCGTCATCGCTGTCGTAGTCACGCACTGGCTTTGTGTAACGCGATCCTTCTGTAGGGTCCAAAGGTACAACTATATGCAGAGACTTTTTCTCAAAGACCAATTTGTGCTTCTTCAGATTTATCACCCCATTCATGTCAGTGGCCCAATCTATTCCTAATAGCCTGGGGTAGGGATTGCTATCATCAACAATCTCTATCACTTCGAATTCTTCTAGCGCGCTTGTTCCTTCTATATCCACTATGATTCCCTGCAATCTCCCCATAGGTAGGATCTTTTTTTGGTTTTCCATTCACAGTTGGATAGGAGACCATTGCAGTGTAGGCCTTCCCATGCGCTCCCATGTTTACTTCAGCAGAACATTCGCGTCTCATCCCAGGTCCATAATCACTTGGTCCATCTCATATTCTCCAATCTGCATGGTCAATCTCATCTCCCTTCCCATCCTCATCATGTGCTTTCCGAGCTTCCGGACTACGCATGGTTCTCTTGGCGCGGTCCCAACGCATCTATTTATGAGTTCCTGTAGCCCCTTTACAACCTTGCTGTCGCGCAACAACTTCATGCATGTTTCTAGGAACATTGTGAGCATCAATGGGTCCATTTCTGGCTTCGGTCTGTCTTTGCTTCTAGAAGTGGAGGCATCAACGAAGCTCTTCTTGGCTTCCATGAAGGTTTCCTTAGCATGCTCCAAATCAAACTATGGTTCTTTTGTTGGAGCCTTGCAAACCAAAGTACTCTCTTTAGGCTACTTGCCTTTGTCATCCCCTGTCGTAATTCCACTTTGGAGCACAATATTCACATTAGATTCTTCCTCACGCGGCTCAGATCTCATCATTTGCAGGTTCTGAGTTGGGGGAGGTTGGAGTGCTCCTTTATCACGCAACCTCACTATTAGTGTGGGGAAATCCTCTATCTCATGATCAAACAATGTATAAGACATGCATGAAGGATGCGTCGGGTTCGCAAAATCGTAGGCATAATGTCCTGACCCTTCGCAATTGTAACATATCAGCTGTCCGCAACCTCTTCCAAGTCCTCCTCCACCTCGACCTCTTCCGCGCCTTTGAAATCCAGTTCGTGCCATCCCTGCATTGTGGTCAAGGGGCCACATTTCGGCTTGAACCCTGTAGGTAGGAGTTCGATCCATCATTGACTCATAACTTCTACAAGTGCACTCATCATGTCCCACTGATCTAAAGAAATTATAGAAAAACCACTGTGAATTCTACGTGTACTTATGCAATAAATGGCAATTATCTGTAACATGCTTTCCTCCTATTTGACAAATCCCGCACCACAACGCAAGTGCCGTGCTAGGTCCTGCTTGTGCCTCTGGTCTCAATGGCATTGGTCCTCCTCCCGCGAGGTAATTCACAAACACCAAGCAGTGGTCCTTGTCATGTCCTTGACCCTTTCACTTTACGCACCATACCTCGTCGCGGAATTTTGGGTGAGCTGTCCTGTCTTGTTTCAGACTCTGCATCTCAAGGAAAAAGTTTTTCAACTGCGCGTGAATCTGTTGAACTCCTAGGTTGGGATCCTGTATCGGTGCCTTGTGCAGTCTCATCACGATCTTCAAGGCCTCAGCTTGAGTTTTTAGCCTCTGTTGTGACAACATGTTCCTTAAATGCGGCGTTAATAATGCTACAAACCATTCCCGTTGTTGTCCGTCCATCAATGTCATGTTAGCTTCACGAATTGTGCACTTCAATCTCTGATCCAACTCCTAAGGGGTATTGCCTGGTAGAATTTTTATTTCCTTGAACCTAATGATTGAATGCACCTATGACTTCGACCTGCTAAATTATTTGTTTAGCGCAATTTGGATATCCGCGATCTCCGCATTCAGATTGTCATTGGAATACTTAATGTACCAGGTCAGCGCGCGATCCTACAGAGTGCTGACCAACATTGCCTTCTTTATATTGTCATCCATGACTCCCTGCACTTCCCATACAACCTTTATCATGAACCAAAACTGGTCCGGATCTTCACTTCCTACTTCCTTGAACACTGGCAACTTTATCGCGCTTGTCATATTGACTCGCGGTGGTGGCAGAGGTGGTATGGGCGAAGATGGGGGTGACGACGGTGAAAGTGGTGGTGGTGTGGGTGGGGGTGGTATGCACGGAATCCTTTGCCTTATCAAATTGATCTCATTTCTTGATGAGACCTTCATGAGCTCTTCCCCGTCCTCTCACGGAGGTGAAATCAAGGGGCTAGTTTCTAGTTCTACACTACCTTCATTTCTGTAGATTCTCCCACTTCGCGTAGCCCCAAACATCAATTTATTCGCATAACCCGCTTTTCACACAGTAGCATTTTAATCCAAGTGTTCAAAGATATAACGTACTTACCTCATATATCTTTGAGGAAGCGTCGCTCTACCTCACTGTAGCTGACTGAAGTATCTACCGCGAATTCAGTAATGAATCCTCCTATAATTCGATTGCACCAGTGATCAGCAACGCACGCGATCTTATCCTTTGACGCTTCCAATCTTCGCACAAATTCTAGAGTTCACACAATAGGTATGTCCAGCTTGCACCTTCCTTGGCTATCTGCTAGCTTTGCGATCCACTCGTATAGCTCAATAGCGAAAGATGCAAAGAAACTTTTGTGGATATCTGTGTATAAGTAGTAGTCTAACCACTCTTCTTTTGATAGTTGCAGATTCCTGTTTTCTTACACTGCGAATTCATGAATATTCCTATCCAACCAATCCTCAATTCCTTTCTTAGTTGGATTCAAGTGATACGACATCAAATATCTCTATGCAGATCCCGGTCCCGGTAGGAGAACCATTTGTTGGCTTGTTGGGCCCTGACCTAGGTTCGAAGTTAGTTAGCCAAGAAAATCCCTGTACTACTGGCCCTTTCAGAAATAGTTTGTGGACCATGGACTGAGGTCTGACCCAAAGTAGTATGGGGGGTGGTTGGAACCAAGTTTCCGCACCCTTTAGATGTTTGAGAGGTTTGATTGGATCCAACTATGAGTCCCTACATGCAAGTTAATTTGCACACTTCCTAGGCCTTTGCGCCTTGATGTATTCGCCTTTGCGCAACCCTAACTAGGGGTTGTGGGGCCTCTGCACTACTGAAGCAGTGATTTACACTATTTCCCTAAGTTGCACCTGAGATCTTACTTATCTTCCTACACCAGTTAGTTATCTTCATGTAAATGGATGCCTTACGTTATTTATTTATACAACACATTCATATGAGTTTGCACTGCAAATAAACAATAAAATTGCAAATTATACCCAATAATACATAAAACAGGAAAAGATACATAGAATTATGATAAAACTTCTCTTTATTAATGCTTCCTACCCTGCACACTCAGCTACAGGGGTCCGCGCACTCAGCTGTGGACTACTAGGCCTTTGCACACACAGTTGTAGAGCCTTCTCCTACTCTACGACCTAAAGACACAACTTACACTTTGACTCAACCCCTTAAACTCATCATGCTTCTATTCTATTCTATTCATTGATTTATTCCTTCTTTCTACACTTAGAGCCTTGCTCTATTTATACAATCCCATGGTCTGCAGACCATGGGTAGATATATCAAGCTGACATTACATTACAAAAACAAGGGTGGACAACCTTGTGACTCTATTATGACTTCGCACTCCATTCCCACACATCATGGAGCCTTTACAATGGACTTGGTCAAAACTTGGGCTTTAAGCCCCAAAACATACCTTGGGGGGGATTCCATGCCCAACATCAATTAAGATAATTCATGTCTCCAAAGTGACTATAAGGGAGTTCTTGAGCCTCCACTTTCACCATTTTCATCATTTGAGAGTTGTGAGAGTGTTTTGGAGCTAAAGAGGAGCAGATTTTCCTCGGACGATTGCGGGAGATCCAAACGACCATTCGACGTGCCATTAGTCCCAAGTAGATGCCAAAACCCTAATCTTGTATTATTCAACCTTTTTGATCAGTTTTTGGGGTGAGCGTTTGGAGATCTGCGGAGCCCTAGTTCATTATTTGTGCCTGACGCTGCCAATAGGCTTGTAGGGAGTGTTAAACACCCTTTACGACCTAGTGGAGGGCGTTAATCCTCCCTATTTGTCACTAGGGGGGCGTTAGTGCATGAGGGTGCACCCAAAAACCCTATGCAGTGATTTAATGGGATTTTCCCCCCATTTGCACTGATTTTTGGGTTGATTTGTGCAGGTTTTGAGAAATTATGACTAGTCTATGGAGAGAACGGGTCCATGACCAACAAGAATTGCTGATGCAAAATGATCCTACTTGCATACTTTTATTGCACCATTTTGGATTGATGAAGTATGCACAATTGGACTTAATGAAAGGTCATGAGGACCTTTTGAGCTGGATTATTTAGCGATGGGATGAGCACGAGTAGGTGTTCAGGATTGGGGATCATGAGTTGGCCATTGACTGAGATGATATATATTTCTTGACAGGTTTGTCTTGTAGAGGAGCACGAGAAAACCTGACCGGGGGTAGGCCTGATCCTCGATCCACCCTAGAGATGGTTTGAGCTTACTGCATCCTTGAGAGTGGACTCATTAGCAACAAAGTCCCTATAGATAGGATTAGATCCAAATCTATGAGGGCCATTTTATGGATGATTGTCCGCTTGGCAGGGTCGAAAATTCCCCAAGTTGCGACAAAGGCCCAACTGTTGCTTGCAGTTTACTATGTCTAGCCGAAGATATTCAATTGGTGTGAGGCAATGCTTTGTCAGTTGAAGGCAGAGTTGACCACATGCAAGACTCAGACCCAACAGTTGGACTGGATGCATAGCCTGATCTGCATGGGTAGTTGGTTTATATCTTGACACCTTAAAGCGCATCCTTTTGCAATACCTACTAACCCCCATTAGAATGCACTATTTGTAGCCGCCACCTTTCCACTTACCCCTATCTAGTAGGAGTTTTGGGTATGGCACTCTCATTGTCTCCTTCATACTTGAGAGGATGCTCGTTATGTGCCACAGATGAACTTAGGTCCCCTCAATTTGAGGGAGCCTAGACAGAGCCAATGGGCATAACTTGATCCTCGCACAGGAGGAGGACCTATCCAACATTTTTTCAACTAATATTTCTTCGAATGGCTTAGTGGCCAAATTCTGATGATTGACGACTATGCCTACGAGGGCATGGACTTCACCGGCAGCGCTAACTTGATTTTTCCACCTGGAACAAATTGGGGGCCTCAAGGTAAGAAGGATTTTTAAGAGTACTTAAAGTATTTTTAAGCTTTTGAATCTTTATGTTGTGGTTTTGCCAATTTTATGGGTGAACAAGTACTGACATGAAGCATTTTGCTTGACACAAATGTGGATTGGTATGACCTGCAGGTGAACCTCACCACATGAGGCGAGGAGGCCAACTACCTGATGGATTAGGTGGGTGATGCTGAAAGTCTTCATGAGGTTCTGAGGAACCTAGAGGACTTGGGCATGGGTGTGCCCCCCCTTCCTATGAGTGATCTGAAAATGAGATCTTAGAAAAATATTAAGGTATTACAGACTCATGTGCATGGATTTTCCTATATTACTTAGTGCAATGGATCGATAAGATTACGAATAATATAGATAGTGAAGCAGTTAAAGAAACATAATAGCCAAACACACATAACACATCAAGTTTAATATGGAGTTCACCCAAAACTCTTGGGCTATGTCTCCTGGTCTAACCTTCAGTGGTGACCTCTCTATTATGTCTTCAAGAGAAGAGTTTTACAAAACGTGAGCTCAAATTGAGTCTCAACACAACGGGAACAAATAATAAGGGTTTGCTTGAATCCCTCAAGTCTTACTGAGTACACAGACTCTCCCTCTCGCTTTCTATCTCTATCTTCTCTCTATCTCAGCACTGCCTGCCTCCGTCTCTGTAATTCTATGGCTTTTAAGCCAATCGATGCTGTCTATTCGTTTCCTCTTCTGGGCTCTCTGGCTCTCGACCTCTATCCTTTCAAATCCCCCTCTGAGCGTTAGCAATCATTGCTAAATTCCTTCAGGGATGGTGGCCACTTATTCTGTAACGGAAGGGCCATTGGCAACTTTGAAATCCTCATAATAGTCATTCTCTGTTTATATAAAGAAATACACTAAAACACAGGAAAATCTGCCAATCTGCCGTTTATTGGACCTGAAATATCATTAATCCACCCTAGACTCTTATCGGATCCGCCTTTATATCGCTATCGCATATCCACCGTTGATTTGAGTGATCTTGATCCAATGGTTAAGATTCATTTCAGGTGGCTTATGCGTATAGGGATTAACCGCTGTAGAGCTATAACTAGGGTCTCTCACACCTCTAATTATTCCACATTAATAAATCAATCCGGGAACGTTTTGTTATTGCAGAGAGTAACTCAATCCGAGGCTATTCGTCCGAGTAATTCTTAGTAGTATAGAGTTTAGGAAATACAAAAGTAAACAGATGCTAAGCTATAACTAAACTAACCCAAAAGATAGAATCACACAAGATAGTTGATTAGTCAAGGGTACGGAAGCAATAACCCATCCCTCTAGAAACTGATAGAAAGGAAATTAGAGCATGGACCATAGGTCTGGGAGCTAGGCAGCATCTGCTGAGGCTCACTACAACCTTAGAACTTCTCTCACACCAAAACAACAAAGGCAAGTAAATAGAACGGCAGAAGGTAAAATGGAACAACAGTAAATGGAACAACAATCAAAAGAACTGAATCTCGCGAGTCAAAACCAACTGATTCACACTCCGATTTTATTTTCAAGCAAACTGGATAGAATATTCTTTATGGAACAACATGCATTGATGAATTATGGAACAACAATAATCAACCATATATACACGCTTCACACTAACATAGTAATCTGAGAATGAAGAATGATATAACTATGTTTCTAAACAGAGTAACATTACTTTCAAGTCCCAACAAGTGTGATTTCACATGGATCCAATGACAGTAACATTCATACCGACGCTCTGTCACAGAAATAACTGGTTAAAGACGCAATTCAACTCTGAAGAGATCCAATTATACAGTGCAGAGTCATCACACGGAAAAATCATTAATATATTGATCATAATAGAGCATAGCATATCATATGAAAGATGTATCAGATTATTGAGTAATAGAGATAAGCAAACCACACATAAATCACAGTATAATGATACAAAAGCAAGTGTCCTTCGGAGCCGGGCCCTTAGCTGCCAATGGTACACTGCCTTAGGTTACTCCAGATGCAGAGGAATAAACACCAAGTCTTTTATATTAATGCATCAACAAATGTATAACAAACCAGGTCTCAATGAGACTCAATGATCAAAGTTTTGTCTGAAAACGAAAATTACAAAAGCAGTAGTCCCTTTGCTCAATGACGCTGTCCTTTATATAAGAGTAACGACGGAGGTATCTAGATCACAAAGATAAGTAAAACAGCGATCCCTCAGGATCGAAGATCCTGAGGGATTCGCCAATTGGTAAATTCTTTACTTTTCTTTCTCGCGTTCACTGACTTGGTATGCCTCCTTCCTTTCCTGGGTTATTCAGCTCTGATTTACTCGATCTTGTTTGCATCCGGTTCCCCTCTGGAGGGACAACAGTTATTCTTCCTCTGTTTTTCGCTTTTGGACGGAAACTCCTTGCTTCCACTTCTCCCTGCATAGAAAAATGACAATTATTAGTGGTTGAGCTTCCCTTGTTAATTCTTGCACATTTGATTAAAATACTTTATCTCTTTTGAATTCACAATGCAGAAAAGGTTACAAATATTACTGAAAATCCACTAAATTGCTTGTCAAAAGCATACCTTTCAAGTGCTCCACACACCCCCCTGCTTACCCTGTTTCATGCCCTCATGAAAACATTATAGTTGACATGCAAGGCGGTGAGAGAATAGGCCAGAGAGGGGATCTCGTGAGGAGGCCGACAACTGTGATGAGCAACTAGATTATCAAAGAACTGATTTATTTGATCCGCAGGCATTTCATACAAGGCCTGATATCCGGGTGCAGGGTGCCAAATAATTGGACTACGAAATCGATACCCCAACCAGGATGGCCCTGCTTGCAGAATACGTTCCCCATAAAGGTTCAATCAACTGGCAGCCAGCTCAAAATTCTCGTATTTGAATGGTTCCCTGAGTTGGATGTTTGGGCTAGAGGTCCGGTATCGAAATTTTGCAGCATCGATGGCAAGGTCTTTAATAGTCAGAAAATATTCCAGACTATGTCGGATCAAGTCCTCGTGCATGGGTCCTAATATCTCGATGACACCCGGGCTCCTCATAAGGCTCCTATGCTCTCTCCATAGCGTCACTGGGTCTCTAGGTTCGGCTCGTACCCATAAGTCTAGGCTATTCTCCTGTCTCTGAAAGGTGTTATAAGCTCTGAGCCATTTCAGCTGATTAACCCCAAATGAGATGAAGGCTTGGAATTGTATATCGCCAACAAAAGGGCCAGGATTTAAATCAGTTTCCTGGTCTAGCATGAGGTTGTGCAAGTAAAATTCGCACAATAATATTTGAACCTTAATTCCATAATGCTTGCAACAATCTATAAAATCATTAACAGTATTGATGTGGATAGGGGCACCTGCCCTAACGGCTTTTATTTTCAATCACAAATATCGTTCAAGCAAAAATAAAGCATAATTTTTAGCAGGGGCCCTACAGGTCAAAACGTCATTATATAAGGAACACACAGTGTCCATCTGCTTAACAACACTATCTAATCGACGAGTTACCTTAGCAACCTTTTCTTGCTCCTTTTGCCATCCTTCGAAGGCCTAGCTCTCGGACTGACTAATATCCCGAAGTTGCTGTTGTAGCTCTTTGTATTTCTCCCGGGGGACTGTTTGTTCTCTCAGCTGCTCAGCTTCTTGCTGAGCTTGCTTCATCATTTTGTGCAAGGTCCTTGTTTTCGGATCCTTTTTCCATAAAGCCGTAGAGGCTGGGAATTTGACCTGGACCTTTCTATTACGCTGCTTAGAGTTTAGAACCCGAATTACCCCTGAGGGTGGTGCTTCTGTTTGGGTCTCCTTGCTTTCTTTTTCTTTCTTAACGCGAATAAAGGGTTGCTGTGGTCCCCCTGTCATTGGAGCCTCTTGCTGTTCCTCTTCCTCAATTGGAATGTCCATCCGTTCTTCAGGGTCAGATGGAACAACAGTCTGTCCCTCCACGATATTTGGAACAACAATCTGTTCTTCAATGTCATTTGGAACAACAATCTGTTCCTCAATGTCATTTGGAACAACAGTCTGTTCTTCGGCAGTAGGTCTCCTAATGGGGTTTCGACCAACAAAACGGCTATAGGTCTGTTGCCTTCTTGTCCTCCGGGATTTTACTGCAGTGGCCCTCTTCCTTTTCCTTGCGGTCCTTTGTATCCTCAAGTTGGCTTTCAAAATTCGAATTTGCTGTCGGAGCCTGGCTATAGTGCCCAGCAACCTCTGCTGTTTCTTCCTTAATTTCTTAATTTCCATTGCCTCGACAGAGGGTTTATGACTGACCCTTAAGTCTGCTCCTTCTCTGTCTAGAATTTCTTCCGGTGTCTTGGGGACAGATTGTTCCTGATTGGTGTCTCCCATTTCATCATCATAAACGGGCAGGTTTTCTTCTCCTGCCTTTTCTGCATGCGCTTTCTCGGGTATATCTTCCTCTGTGGGTCCGTTAGGGATGCCTGCTATGCTGGAGGGCTGGCCATATTCCCCCATATTGGCCAGGACTACTGCCAATTCCTCCTCACCCACAGGGTCCTACAATGGGCTACCCCCTGGCTGTACTACTTCCTCTTCTTGATTGACCTGCTGGGTGGCTGTTTCTGTCTCAGAATGCTCGTCTCCTTCCTCAATTTCTCCTCCAGGCTGGTCAGCCTCGACCCCTGATTGCTCAACATTTTCTTCAGAGGGTCCTCCTTCTGGTTCTGGAGGTTCGTCCGCAATCTCAATTGGCTGGGTAGTGGTTCCCTGAATCTTTTCCAACCTTCCTCGTATCCGGGCCAGCCGGGCTGATTTCCTTGGTCTCTCAGGTTGTTCGGGTGTACCAGCAAGTTCTCTGGGTTCCTCTGGTCGTTCTGGCATGCTGGAGGATTGTTTTCGTTTTGGAGCAGCATGTCTTTTTGTTGCCAATTCCTTGCGTTTCTCTGATCGTTCCGGCGTGCTGGAGGAATGTTTAGGTTTTGGGAGTGGTTCTGCCAATCCCCCCTCGATTATTGCGATAAGTTCCTCCCAGGTGCTTTGTTGTTGAGTGAGACTGTGACTCACTATCAATCGAATCAGTCGATGGTGGCTAATGACTGCTTCTATGTGCTTTGCCTTTTTCAGGCTTCGGGCCGCATCATGTAATAATGAATTTAAAAGTGTAGGGAGATTTACAGAACATTTTCCTTTCAAAATAGCTAAAGGTTTCAGGTGACGAGGTCTTACCACGTATTTCCTCCCTTCGCAGGTGATGTAGCTCTGCACTATCTTTGCTAGCTCGGTCCAGGGTTCCCCTAGCGTTGCCGGCATAACTCCCTTCCATTTGACTGTCAAGCTTTGGCCTTCATCCTGGAAAATCTCCATAACTTTTTGTAATCTTTTCTTCTTCAGCATCCATACGGGTCCGGCAGCTGGTAGTCCCGAGACTTCTGCGATGATATCATCCGTGACCGCTATCCTATTTCCTCCTATTATGGAGTAGTTCTCCTGCAAATTTTGCAGGAATTCCAATGCCACTGCTTCATTTGATTCTTGTAGGTGGCTGAAATAATTCAGCCACCCTGCGTTTTCCAGGATTTTGCGGGCAGCAGCGGAGATTGTCAACTCCTGAGGTTCGCTTCGGACCGTCTTTCCCCCCATGATTCCACTCAGAATTCTTAATGGAACAGCAACTGCCTGTGCTGTTTGAGACGCAGAAAGGATGATCGTCGCCAAATTTTGGAAAAGAACACAGAGCATGCGACAAAAAAGGATCGTGGACGGCAATTTCCGTAAAATGGAATTATCATAGCGTTAAACCATGCCATACCTTCGTACATTATCTCGCCCGAATGGTGTGCAACCGCGTAATCCATGGAGTAATGAGGTTACCTCCCCCCTGCGATCTGATAGGCTGTCCCCAGCCGTCAAAGAGAGGAGCAACAGCCAGTCGGAAGTCAAGCCATAAAGAAACAGCATATGAAACTATGCCATGTTTTAGAAAAACAACGAAATACCGAAATCGAGGCAAAAAGGTAGATCGCGTTTTACATAAGAGCCTGCGTGATATAATGAGAGGCCGGGGGATGGGACGTCTGTCAAGCGTACGAAATCTCTAGTGGTCATTGTCAGTTCCGTTGCCATGATTGGTGGTAATGAATATTCATGCGATATATACATCGAGACATGACATATGATCTATTCAAAGGATATAAGAGACAAAAAAATATTGATATCATACCTGTTGGTGTAACCATTACGACTTCGATGCCATTAATAGAGCTCTGCTGCCAACAAGTGTTCATAACCTTGGCAGAGTTGTTTATTTCACCCTCCGAAACCATGATCCTTTGTGTGTATTCTCAAGAGTGCTTTGTCAAAATGTAGGCCACTATGCTGGCTTGGTAACCAGATATCCATAATGCCATTCACAAGGTAGGTGCGAAACGTGGATAGGCCGG
>APFE030901200.1:0-12060 GCA_000404065.3 Pinus taeda | reverse complement strand
TTTTCAGTGGGAAGTTTGAGTTGCCATTTTTTGAGTTTATTTTTTTGCCTAGAGAAGTTGAATGAAAGCTTCAGTCAAGTAGCCATTTGCTTGACTGGTTGCATTGGAAATTTGCTATCACTTGATATTGCAGTCATTTTAGTAGTTTAAAGTAGGAAATGATGTGATCAATAATCTTGCTAGGAAAGCATCCTTTAAGTTTGGTTTTGCAACATTGTTTTAGTAGTTTGGTTTGAATTTTAAAATTACAAAAGTATTCGTTATTATCAGTTCTTAGTTTTTGATTTAGTATGGTACTTCTTCAGTTTCGAACCTCAGCTTACAACAGTGTACACCTTTTATTTTCAGTAGAGGGTAGGTCAGCCATAGGTTGCATGTTGCAGGTTTGGGATCAACCCAATGGTCAGGCACATGGTCTATGTTGTTCTTGGCAACTCAAAGGGAGGATTACATCCCCATTGGAGCCAATGTTAGGGTCCTATATTATAGGAATATTTGTCATTTCATTCTTTCTATTCATTTGAGGTCGAAAGGAAAAGCGTTACATATCTGCAAGTTCAATTTGCTGCGAAAGTTGGAATCTGTTGCACAACAGAGGAGCCCACTGCACATCTCAAGAAATCATCAAGTTAGTGGAAACATGTGCCTTGAACCCTACATATCTCTATTTGGAACTTCATTTGAGTATCATTGATCAACCCCTTATTTGGTTGTCTCTCTCAAAGAACCTTAGTCATAGGTGCTACGAAAGTTGTTGCGAATTTGATAACAAAGGGAGATAGTGTTTTGGAGGTTTTCTTTCATTTTTGGGGTTGTTTCATAGGTTCATATGCTTCACAGGGACATTCTAATAGGACCCATTAGTTTCATTTTGTTAGAGATAGGCTGGAAGTATATAGAACTTGGAATGTTGCACAAGTTGTTGTGAAACTGTCAGAAGCATTAGGGTTTAAGTAAAAATCATTTTTTTGGAATTATTTTTGTGTATGGGAGCTTAAATGTTTTTTACAACAGTGGCAACATCATCATTCATCCATTTTTTCTCCAAAGTTCAGGCATGTGATTAAAGTCATGCAAAGACAACTCATTGCGAAAGTGTGTTGCACAAATATATTTTCACCATATCTCTTAAAACATGTACCCATTTTCCTTAAAATTATTATAGTAGATGCATGCTTCTGAGATGAATAAAATCAGTTAATTTAAGCCCAAAATGAATCACGGTTTTCGAGAAATGAGCCACCATCATCTACAACCAGTTTTGAATTTTCTCGATATACGTGAGTCTGATTTGGATCAAATTTGTTGTGGAGAATGGTTATGATGATATTAACTTGATGTCAAAAAATAAGCTCAATCTAGCTTATCATTTGGGAGATATGTGAAAAATACAGTCGATGCATTTTGGTGCTGCGTTTTTGTTGCAAGGGAGGCCCTGCGTTCCAAACAATCGTCTTTTTCATCGAGTTACCTAAGTCAAAATCTTATGTAACTTGTTTTTATGGTCTTAGTAATTGTAATAAATAATCTAATAACTCCTAGGCTTGATTTGGGTATGAGAAATAATGAAAAATTATTAGAAAATATTTGGTTAAGCAGTCCCTAGTCTTTAGGCAGTTAATTATATTTTTCTTGCAAGAAGTTAGAAACAACATTCCTAATGAGGAATTCCACCCCTAGAGGTGGGAACTCACTAAATTGAGTCTATTTTATGATATTCTTGTAATGGAAAAAGGGTTTGTTGGTCATATTAGAGAGAAACAAACTTTTGTGCACTGTATTTTCCAAAAAGTTTGCCAGTGAATGAATGAAAGACAAAAAGTGATTTGCAGGGATTCCTGTGTCAGATCTTGATGATGTGCGCTTCTTTGTTTCTTGTAAGTTTATATTATGTGTTTACATCTCTTGAATGTATGTATTCTTTCTTGGATAAAACCAGATGTTTAATTCAAAATTCATCTTAATGGTGCTCTGATTTAGTTTTCCCAAGTAATTAATGTTTTTCCTCTTAAAACAACATTTAGAATTCATCTATAGTTGATGCTCTATGTGTTGTCTTCCACCTTTCTTACACTCACACTCCTACAAAAATTTTACTCGATTTCATCGCCAAAACTTCCTACCTTTCCCCTATGGAGATAACCCTTCCTCTTTTCATCTTCTCAGTCGACAAAAATAAATCTGACATGACTCCATGCCCAATGGATTTGTCTCTTTTCTCATCAACAAACTTTGGAAAAACAGAATTTATCTAACATTATACCTAGCCTAATATGAGATGAGTTGAGTAATCTAAGTGAGAGAGCCCTCTCCAAGCTCAGAAGGGCTAGCTTATGACCTAGAAGTGGTTTGTTGGTACCTTTGGAATTTCTCTCCTCAGCCTAGGAAAAATTACGGAGTGCTAACATTCTGGTGTCATTGCTGGGGACCGAAAGGTTTCATCTTCCCTGGGAAAGATCATCAAGTTTTAGATCTGATTGTTGATGGTGGACAACAATCAAACACATGAATGTTGAACCATTCATCAAGCAACTCCAATCAAGTTTCGACCTGATCCAAAGACTCCGTTGGCAACAGGATCCAAAAATCAGGGTTTTACTAGCAATTCTACTTGCTCAGGATTAGTTCTATATCTGTAAGATATGATCCTTTAAATTGAGATCACATTCCAGGATTTCCAAATCGCATGCTTACTGTAGATTGATAGACTTATTTAACGAGATTAAAATATCAAGTAGGAGATGATGTTGCACGTCACTTGGTCAAATTTCACATGCATGTGCATAAGCTAAAGGTTGTTTTCATGAAGATTGTCTCATGAATATGTTAATGGTATTCTTGAAGGGAAAAGCACAATCATGGTATGAACAATTTCCAGTTGCTATTTTATGCTGTTTAAAATATTTTCATACAATATTCTATGAAAAATGTAAAGAATCTTATCCATCTTTATTGTTGGTTCAAAATTGTTTAAAGAATCTTATCCATCTTTAGAGTTTCATTGAAAATTTTGAAAACTTGTATGAAGATAACGAGTTCATGGATAAGGAAATTTTAGAGGCGCTTCATCACTATCCTTTTCAACATCAAGAAGAAATGTTAGAGGCTAGTTTCCATAACACTTCGGACAATCTTTAGCAGAATACAATTTCTCCTTTGATTATAGATAAAAAATTTAATGTTCAAATTCATACTTTTGTCCTTGAGAATGATGATCAAATTCTACAGCCCTCAGAAGCTTTAAAGAATCAAAACAATGATTTGGATAAGTCATGAGATTTTGGAATTCTCCAGTCTTTTCCTGAGTCACCTACTAAAGTAAACAATCAGATTATATTCAATGAAGAGTTGACACCTACATATGAAAACTGTGATTTAGAACTTAAAAGAAGATATGAAAAATAAAATGTTGTTCTAGGTCCTTTGGAAAACCAAAATGAGATTATTTTTGAGTTGAAAAAATAATGTTTTGATATTTTAGCTCATCAAGAACAGGTTTATCAAAGGAAAATTTCTAAAGTTGTATATGATACTTTTAAGTCTAAAATACATGAAGATAACAAGGAAACAATTGTTCTTTTTGATTCCTGTGGAGATCAGGGTGATACTTTTGTTGAAGTACATGAAATATTGCGTTTAGATGATCCTCAAACATGTGCCATAGTTATTATTTGAGAATGTACAAAGCTTCTCCCTGAAATGCATGATAGGAGAGATGAACAATTGGTTCCTTTTCCATTCAAGGATGGTCTTAAGACTATCAAATCAGAAACAAACCAGCTAGTAGCAAATCATGAAAAATAATCTTTACTCGATAATCAACAAACATATAATTATTCCCTTCATGATTTCTATGACCCTTTTGGCAAGTTATTGTAGTCATTAGAACAGAAGAACATTGATGCATTTATGGATATTGAAGAGGTTTTCAGTGGGAAGTTTGAGTTGCCATTTTTTGAGTTTATTTTTTTGCCTAGAGAAGTTGAATGAAAGCTTCAGTCAAGTAGCCATTTGCTTGACTGGTTGCATTGGAAATTTGCTATCACTTGATATTGCAGTCATTTTAGTAGTTTAAAGTAGGAAATGATGTGATCAATAATCTTGCTAGGAAAGCATCCTTTAAGTTTGGTTTTGCAACATTGTTTTAGTAGTTTGGTTTCAATTTTCAAATTGAAAAATTAGTTGTTATCAACAGTTCTTAGTTTGGGATTCATTATGACACTTCTCTAGTTTCGAACTTAATCTTGCAGTAGTGTACACTTTTTGTTTTCTTTAGAGAGTGAGTTGGCCACATGTTGCTTGTTGCAGGTTTGGGATCAACCCAATGGTCAGGCACATGGTCTATGGTGTTCTTGGTACCTCACAGGGAGGATTCCATCCCCATTGGAGGCAATGTTAGGGTCCTATATTATAGGAATCTTTGTCATTTCAATCTTTCTATTCATTTGAGGTCGAAAGGAAAAGCGTTGCATATTTGCAAGCCCAAGTTGCTGCGAAAGTTGGAATTTGTTGCGCAACTGAGGAACCTGCTGCACCTATCAAGAAATCATCAAGTTAGTGGAAATGTGTGCCTTGAATCCTACATATATCTATTTGGAACTTTATTGAGTATCATTGATCAACGCCTTGTTTGGTTGTCTCTCTCAAAGAACCCTAGTCAGAGGTGTCGTGAAAGTTGTAACGAATCTGATAACAAAGGGAAATAGTGTCTTGGAGGCTTGATTTCAATTTTGGGGTTGTTTCATAGCTTCATAAGTTTGACAGGGACATTCCAATATGACCCATCAGTTTTATTTTGTTAGAGATAGGATGCAAGTATACATTACTTGGAATGCTACACAATTTGTTGCGAAACTGTCAGAAACATCAGGGTTTAAGTGAAAATAAAATTTTGGCATTATTTTTGTGTGTGGGAACTTAAAAATGGTTTATAAGCGTGGAAACATCATCAATCATCCATTTTTTCTCAGCCAAAGTTCAATCATGTGATTAAAGCTATGCAAAGACAACTCACTACAAAAGTGCGTTGCACAAACATATTTTCACCTTAAACCATGTACCCATTTTCCTTGAAATTATTATAGTATATGCATGCAAGTGAGATGAATAAACTCATTTAATTTCAGCCCAAAATGCTTCACAATTTTCGAGAATTGAGCCACCATCATCTACAACCATTTTTGGATTTTCTTGCGATCCGTGTGTCGGATTTGGATCAAATTTTTTGTGAAGAAGGTTTATGATGAGATTAGCTTTCTGTCAAAAACTAAGCTCAATACGGCTTACCTTTTAATAGATATACGAAAAATAGAGTTGTTGCGTTTTAGCGCTGCGTTTTTGTTGCAGGGGAGGTGCTGCGTTTATGGACAGTCATCTTTTTGACCGATTTACCCAAGTCAAAATATTATGTAACTTGTTTTTATGGTATTATTAATTGTAATAAAGAATCTAATAACTCATAGGCTTGATTTTGGATTGAGGAATTAATGAAAAATTCTTAGAAAATATTGTGTTAAGTAGTCCCTATTATTTAGGCAATTAGTTCTATTTTCCTTGCAAGAAGTTAGAAACAACATTCCTAATGAGCATTTCAACCCCTAGAGGTGGGAACTGACTCACTTGAGTCTATTTTATGTTGTGAACGTAAAGTAAAAAGGGTTGTTTGGTTAGATTATAGAGAAACAAACTTTTGCGCATTGTATTTTCTGAAAAGTTTGCGAGTGAATGAATGAAAGGTAAAAAGTGATTTGCAGGGATTGTTGTGTTAGATATTGATGATGTGTGCTTCTTTGTTTATTTTAAGTTTATCTTTTGTGTTTACATCTCTTGAATGTATGTCTTTTTTCTTGGAAAAAACCAAATGTTTAATTTAGAATTCATCTTAATGGTGCTCTAATTTAGTTTTTCCAAGTGATTAGTGTTTTTCCTCGTAAAACAACATCCAAAATTAATCTATAGTTGATGATCTATGTGTTTTCTTCCACCTTGCTTACACTCACCCTCCTACAACAATTTGACTCGATTTCATCACCAAGATTGCCTACCTTGCCCTTGTGGAGATAACCCTTCCTCTTTTCGTCATCTCACTGGACAAAAATAAATCTAACATGACTCCATGCCTAATGGATCTGTCTCTTTTCTCATCAACAAACCTTTGAAAAAAACTTCAATTAACATTATACCTAGCCTAATATCAGATGAGTTGAGTAATCTAAGTGAGAGAGCCCTCTCCGAGGTCAGAAGGGCTAGATTCTGACCTAGAAGTGGTTTGTGGTTATCTCTGGAATTTCTCTCCTCAGCCTCGGGAAATTTATGGAATGCTAACAAGGGGAAATAAGAAAACATAAAACACATGGAGAGTGGGTTGAATTGTTGGATAATGTATGCCTGTGAGTTCGTTGTTGTAAATATCCCTTGAATAATAAGAATACAGATTATCATTGCCCCATGGATGTTTCCCTCACAAGGAGGGTTTTACCACGTAAAATGTTGTGTCAATCTTTGTGTTTAATTTTTTTTCTATCTTGTTTCTTTAAGATTATTTTATGTAATCTCAATTTATTTGTAGGTTGTGCTTTCATTTCTCAACTCAACAAGTGGTATCATAGCTTTCAAGAAAAGTTTGTGTTAATGGTGAAGATGCAGAGTGTGAAGTTTGAAATCGAAAAGTTCAATGGGAGTAATAACTTTGAGATATGGAAGGGTAAGATGCGAGATATGCTCGTGCAGCAAGGAGTGACAAAGGCATTATTTGGCAGGGAAAAGAAACCCATGGGAATGGATGATGATGACTAGGAGAAAATGGATGTAAGAGCCCTCAGTGCTATTCATCTGTACTTGGAAAATGATGTGTGTTTTAACATCATTGGAGATAAAAAAAAGCTACAGCCTTATGGACCAAGTTAGAAAGCCTTTATATGACAAAGTACTTGACCAACAAAATCTACTTGAAGTGACAGTTATACAGTTTGCATATGAAGGAATCTACAAATATCTGTGAGCATTTAAATTCTTTCAATACCCTTTTATGTCAGTTGTCTAGTATAGATGTAAATATCAAAGGGGAAGACAAAGAAATTACACTACTTTGCTCTCTACCTAAGTCTTGGGATCATTTTGTAACCTCTATCAATTTTAGTTCTACCGATACCATTGATTTTGATGCTGTTGTGGGATCTTTATTGTATGAGGAAACTCGATGGAAATCTAGTTTTGAAACCTCAACATCAAAAGCAATGGTGGCAAGAGGCCAATCAAAAGAAAAATATTAAAATTTGAGAGACACATCAAGATCAAAGTCAAGAGGCAAGAAGACTAAATTGAAACCTTGGTATTGTAACAAATTAGGGCATCATAAGAAGGATTGCTGAAAAAGAAAGGAACAAACTGCTAAAAAGGACTCTACAAAGGAAGTTAATTCAACTGAAACTAGTGTAGGTATTGTTGATGAGGTATTGTCCACTTCTACTATTTCTCAACATCATCATAATTGGTTGCTAGATTCTAGTGCTTCCCATCCTATGAGAATTGGTTCTCTTAGTACCAATCTATTGATGATGGTCAAGTTTTTATGGTTAATGATGTTACATGCAAAACTATTGGGATTAGTAGTATCAAGATTAAAATGTATGATGATATTGTTAGAATGTTAACAAAGGTGTGGCATGTGCCTAAGCTTAGAAAGAACTTAATATCTTTGGGAGGGTAAGGTTTTGTTGGTTATAAATGTATAGTTGATGGTGGAGTTATGAAGGTGAAAAAATGCATCTTGGTAGTCATGAAGGGTAAAAGGTTTGTGAACCTTTATAAGCTTGAAGGAAGGACAAAAAAAGATCATGCAATAGTATCATCTAAAGGTGCAAGTGGCTCTACTCGTTTACGGAATCAACACTTGGGTCATATGAGCGAGAAATGGTTGAAGGTATTGGTTGATCGTAAGTTACTTCTAACCTTGAAATCTCTAAATTTAAATTTTTGTGAGCATTGTATGTATGGAAATAAATCTAGATAGAAGATTAAAAAAGGAAAACATGTTAGTAAAGGTATCCTTGATTACATCCATTCAGATCTATGGGGACCATCTCCTAAATTCTCTTTTGGAGGATCTTCATATTTTGTAACATTTATAGATAATTACTCTAGAAAGGTGTGGATCTATTTACTGAAAAGAAAAGATGATGTATTTGATGCTTTTAAGCAATATATAGATTTGGTTGAAAAGAGCACTGACAGGTCAATTAAATGTTTGAGAACTGATAATGGAACCAAGTTTACTTCAAAGGAATTCAAAAATTATTGCAAGGAAGATGGAATCGAAAGACATAAAACCATGGTTTATACTCCTAAGAAAAATGTTGTTGTTGAACACATGAATATGACTCTTCTAAAGAGCAAGGAGTATGCTCAGTAATGCCAAGTTGCAGGAAGAATTGTGGGCAGAAGCAGTTCTTACAATGTGTTATCTGGTATTTTGACCACCATCAACTACAATTAACTGTAAGATTCCATAAAAGGTTTGGACAGGTCAACCTTATGATTATTCAAATCTTATGCCTATGCTCTTATTCCAAATAATCATCATTCTAAATTAGATCCAAAATAGAAAAGACTAATATTTTTTGGATATGGTGATGGAGTTAAGGGATATAGATTGTGGGATCCTACTACCCACAAAATCATCATTAACAAAGATGTTATATTTGATGAAACATCACTCATAAAATCAGATGTAGATGGTGAAATGAAACAAGAAAAAGTACCACAAATTCAACAAGTTCAATTGGAAACTCAATCATCTTCATTGGAGGAGGAGGATCATGAATATGTTCATGAAGAAACTTCTACAAAAGAAAATGAGAATATGAAAATTTCTCAGGAAATTGAGGAAATACCGCAAAAAATTGTACGAAGATCTACACAGATCAGATCTTTTCCTAAAATGTATGATGATTTTGTTGTCTTTGTTGCTTTAATTGCTAATGATAGAGAACCTAGTTTTTATCAAGAAGCAATGGAGGTATCTAATAGTGATAAATGGAAAGTAGAAATGAAAGAGGAAATGGATTCCTTACAAAAAAATAAGACATGGGATTTGGTGGAACTTCCTAAGGACAAGAAGGTTTTCAATTGCAAGTAGGTTTACAAATTGAAAAAAGGAGTTGATGATATTGTTCTAAAGTACAAAGCAAGACTAGTTGCAAAAGGATATTCTCAAAAGGAAGGTATTGATTTCCATGAAATAATTTCACTAGTTGTTAATATTGTTTCAATTAGAGTTGTGTTAACATTAGTTGCATTACATGGTCTAGAGCTAAAGCAACTAGATGTTAAAACAACATTCTTACATAGACATTTGAATGATTATATATATATGGAACAATCAGAAGAGTTTGTTCAAAATCACAACAAGAGGTTTGTTTGCAAACTCAAGAAGTCATTGTATGGCCTGAAACAGTCTCCTAGGCAATGGTACAAGAAGTTTGATTCCTTCATGATGAGCCACAATTTTATCGGAAGTGAGTATGATCATTGTGTTTACTTTCAAAAGTTGGAAAATGGCATATTCATTATTTTGATGTTATATGTTGATGATATGCTTGTAGCAAGCAAAAACATGGTTGAGATCAACATGTTAAAGGCTCAGTTGGCTAGGACTTTCAAAATGAAGTACCTTGGAGTAGAAAAAAAATCTTGAGCATGGAGATACACAGAGACAGGAAAAATGGTAAGTTATTATTACAACAAAAGTATGTGGAGAAAATACCTCTGAGATTCGGTATGAATAATGTGAAACTTGTTAAAATCCCTTTAGCTTCCCATTTCAAGCTTTCTTCATGTTTATGTCCTAGTAATGATGAAGAAAAGGATTATATGTCTTATATGTCTCGTGTACCATATGCTAATGTAGTAGGATGCTTAATGTATGCGATGGATAGTACAAGGCCAAATATTTAACATGTAATTGGTGTTGTCAGGAGATACATGGAAAATCCAGGTAAAGAGCATTGAGCAATATTGAAATGGGCGCTTTGGTATTTTAAAGGAACAAGTAATTATTGTACCACCTATAATGGTAGTAGTGATTTAGTTTGTGGTTATGGTGATTCATATTTTGTAGGTGACTTGGACAAGAGTGTAGAAAATAGCAACAAGAAATGCTAAAAATAACATTCCTATAGATAGCATTTTGGGATACATTCCAATTTTAATTAGTCCCTAAATTAAAATTGTGAATTAAAATTCGAATTTGAGCTCAACAGTTGTTCGTAAAATAATTAATTAATTCATATTGAGTTAATTAGTTAGAGAAAATCGAACATGAAGTCTATGTGAAGACATGCAACAGTTATCCCTTTGATTGAGGAAGTTAGAGATCAGGATGAGTTGTACTTTGAGTTGTAATTAGTTAGCTCAGTTAAATGAGTTAAGTCCAGTTATATTAGTTCCAATAGTTTGTGGAACTAATTGTGAGTTCAGTTAGTCAATGCATGCATGCATGCAACTAGTGTACTTCAGATAACTGAATATTATCTCATAAATAACTCATGCATGTCAGTTCAGACAGAGACCCAGTTGAAATCAAAGGATGGGACAATGTACTATCAGTTGCAAGAATATTCCCATGAGGATATCTCTTGTATGCAGAAGGAATTCTTTCCTTGAGGATTGCGCAGTTATTTCTGAGGTTGGTGAGCAGTGTGTGAGGTAATTACACACATGTGGCAACTTGAGGACCTAGGAGAAACTGCGCAAGGAAATAGGAGGCTTGGAGGACTGAAGGAGGGCATATGTGTTGTCTATTCTATCTATGAGTAGCAGTAAGGGATTGTACTGAGAGTTGGATAGCTTGTGAGCTAAAGCTTTGTGCAATCTTGAGATATTTCCACTTGTATGATAATACAGATAGCAGGGTTTTTAGTTGAGGCTTTCCCTAAAGTATTCTTCTGTATTTTATGTGTGATTGTTTCTTCTTCATCTGCTTTATGTGTTCTAATTTATCTTGCTCAAAATTGATTAAGCTTCCGCAAGTTTGATTGTAGAAGTAGATTAAGTATTTTGCTTTAGTATATTGCATTATCAGG
Organism: Pinus taeda; assembly: GCA_000404065.3. Taxonomy (NCBI): domain Eukaryota; kingdom Viridiplantae; phylum Streptophyta; class Pinopsida; order Pinales; family Pinaceae; genus Pinus; species Pinus taeda. Next base: position 979 of record APFE030901200.1, on the reverse strand, counting down.
TGATCTACGGTGAAATTTCTACATGGTATCAGAGCAAAGGTGATCAAAGCGGAGAATAATATACAAATAAGGGAGAAGTTTGAAGGTTGAAGTTCTTGATTATAGAAATTGAATTCTTATCACATCTCAAAGTTCACCAATAGCATTCAATGGTTTGAGACTCGAGTATGCCTTGGATGGCAGCTCGAATTATATAGCCTGGAAGGATCACATGGAAGCGGTATTAGAGGACAACAGTTTAAAGGACTTCATTGAACAAGAAGTCCCCAAGCTAGCAGCTACTAATGCCCAAGAATTGGTGGAATGGAAGAAATGTGCGGCTAGAGCAAGGAGGATTCTTCTGGAGGGAGTTCGAGACTATATTGTCTCGAGTCTCCATGGGAAGGAGACACCATTTTCAATGTGGAAGACATTGAAGGATCTAGATCAGAATAACAACGATCAGAGGAAACTGGCGCTGAAAGACAAGCTTCGGAAAATCAAGTGTGAAAAGGGCGACACGATCTCTACATATCTGAACAAGCTCACCACCTGTAGGGACGAGCTTGGAAGTGTAGGAATAATGACAACCGATGATGACATGGTGAGTCTTGCTCTCCTCGGTCTTCCTAAGAGTTGGCATAGCTACAAAGACTTAGTAAATGGAAGAGAGAAACTGCCAGATTGGGAACGACTGTGGTCAGATCTGATGCAGGAGGATATCAGGAGTCGCACCAGAGATGGTTCTTCATCAAAGCACGATGATGAAGAAAATCTAGCCTTAGCGAGTAAGGCGAGGAAAGGGAAAGGGAAGGCTTCCTATTCCAAATCAAGTTCTTCCCATTGTGGGAAGAAGATTGACAAATCTAAAGTGTGATGCTTTAATTGTCATGAGGTGGGCCATTATGCAACAAATTGTCCACAGAAGAAATCCAAGAAGGGATCCTTGAAAGGATCAGATGGTGAGGCACTGGCCTCACAGTTCGAAATGGATTTCACC
>APFE030901193.1:0-10717 GCA_000404065.3 Pinus taeda | reverse complement strand
CCACAAATGACAATGTTGTTCCTAGTGCTAGGCGGTGATGGTTGCTCCAAGCTCTGCGCTGGAACTGCGTCACCTCCTCTAAGAGATGCATCACCCTCCTAGTGATCCTTCCTTGCTAAGAAATTGATATGTTGAACTGTTGCTCTCTCTGCCTCACAAAAACCCCAGCACTGCCTCTAAATGACTGCGTCAGCCCCTCTGGCTTTTGTGTCACCCTCTCTGGAGATTTGCTATCTCTCTTGGTTTTTTTATGCCTCTTTGCTATTTATTCTCAACCTTGGAATGAAGTCCCTCTGCCGAACTTCCCCTCTCACTGCAACTCAGATCACTTGTTTGATTTTCTCAGTAAATCTCGCCCCAAAAAAATCAAACTCTTTGTTCTTTCCTGTGTATCTCCAACTGACCCTCAAGCCTCCTCTTATACCTTTCCTGTTGATGAATCAATGACTGAGATTAAGTCCCTAATCAATGGCAAAGATTAAAACAGACTTGATCCTCGTCACTTAGAATTTTCTCACCCATATTCTTATTAATACCCATTAATGTTTTTACTTTCCTAAGTTTAGACTTAAGAACCCATTAAAAAAATTAATTATTTTAATAACTCCTCATCAGGGTGGAATTTCGCCAAACTATTTATGAGTTCTAGAGATCTCATGTTTTCTAGCCACTCCACAAAATTTTGGAGCTAGAGCAAATCCGATGCTATCCAATATCAACACTACCTCTTAGTGAGGAATGTGTTATAGCAATACTTCCCCCTAGAAGCATTACAATGATCCACTGCATCGGTCCTCTATGGTGTTGATTCTCGGCCTGATGCCCTTCATCCACTACACTGCTACTTCATGTACTACTTCCCATGACTCTTCCACTGTCACTACTACATCTATACTACATCTCCCTCTCAAAAAGTGTTGCCTCATGTTTCCCATAGCACTCCCACTGCTAACTGTTGCACTGCAACTCAGTTACTGAGAAGTAAGTAACTGAAACCTCACCCAAACACTGGCATGCTAGTCAGTCTCGATGCCTCGTGATGCTGAAGCTACCTCTACTCCTAATTTTTTTTTACCCTTTGTTGTTATTGCGTTGTTGCAAACTGCTATCTGCCTCTCGCACTATTATAACATCCACTACACTGCCTCAGACTTTGGCACTCTAGCAACACCACTATCGCTCCATCACACCTCACTCCAACCAACACCCATCATTATGCTACTATTGTTAAGGACTCCTGTAGTCGTATGTGATCCAAGAGTTTGGGCACCTCAAGGATCCTACCCCTCATGTAGTCCTCTTGACTACAACTCCATGTCACCCCACCTCTTCTCCAAAGGCGCATGAGCACTCATGGCACAATCGTCATCCTTGCCTTCCTGTCAGCTTTTTCTATGGTATCCTTTAAGTCAGAAGCCTCCCCCTTGCCCTTATTTCGGGGGCACTGAGTGGAATAATGTCCTAGTTCCCCACAATTGAAGCATCTAACCTTGGTTATGTCATATTCTTTCTCTTATGTTTCCCTTGTTGTCCCGATGATGCAATAGTTGCATCCTCCTCCTCCTCCTTCTTGACTCAGGCTCCTTTTCCGCTACTCCCTGTCTTGGTCAACCTCTTGAGCTCTTCTTTTTGAAGAGCTGCTCACATCTCCTCCCAACTAGGGAGAGTTTCTCTACCCAAGATACTTTGGACAAAAGTCTCCCAGTCCTCAAAGATTGCATTCAAGTCAGTCCTGACCATGAACTCAGGATCTGGTGTAGACCCCACGAAATTCAACTGGTTGTGAATCCCTTACAACCTAAGAAGGAAGGGATCGATCTCTTCTCCCTTCTGCATCTGGTACTGTCTTAGCTGATTTTATAATGGCATATTTTGTTGGACAGAAGAGCCCTAATACAAGGTGGTCATTGCCTCCCACATCTCCCTTATTGTGTCCTTCTCAGCAATGTGTGGTACTACATGATCTTTGACCCCGTCTAGGATCATGCACTTGGCCTTAGCATGGGCCTCCTTGTACTTCTTCATCAGATTAACATCGACCAGTACAACAACTACCTTCAAGGCATAGTCCTTGATGCGATGCTTTTCTAGGATTGCTAGGATCCAACCTTCCAGATGAAAAAATTGGATGCTCCATCCAATCTATCCTGGTCCCTCAACCCATTCACTGCCATATCTACTCCAAAATAAGACTAATTCTCTTCTCCCTCTCCTTCTTCCAATCTAGCAAGACTTGGATCTCGATTTCTTTGGTGCAAGAAACCTTCTAAGGAACAAGATCCTCTAGACTCCCTTTGAGTCCTGATTTCCTTCACAGAAATCCTCCAACCAAATTTTGAACCACTCCTCTCCAATCCTCCTTTGTCGTTGCAACCCGGATCTAGATTTCTTTAGCTAGAAATCTGTCAAAGCAGTGACTCCCTCTACCTTGGCTCTGTCTCCACAAATATTGTTTTGCACCAATAGAAACAGCATCACACCAGCTCCTCAAATTGAATATTCTCTGCTCCTCCAACCCTAGCAACTCGCTCATTTGAACCTTTCAAGCTCTGCTCTGGCCCACAAAGCTGACACAGTCACTACGTGGGCTCCTCTCTGGCTCTGCATTACCCTATGCAAGCTCAAAATGTTGATGTAGGCATTTTTTGAGCCTCTACGTCACTCCTAGAGCTGCTCCTCTGCCTATGAAACAATGTTGTCACTTGGTACAACTTCTTCTCTGCAGCAGATTCTCTGCATCTCTCGGTTGGTGTCTTTAGTCTCCTATGATCTACAATACTCTAATACCATGTGAGAATTTCTAAATCTACACATCAGAACTCCTACTGGAAATCACTGGTTTATCATCTCCTACTTATTCTTTACATTCAACAAGTTATTTAATTATTTAAAAAACGATGAAAACACTATTGCAGACTACACATACATACAAATCATGAACTGAAATAGAATGAGACAATCACACAAGGGACACCAATATTTTTGGACAATTGTACTCGGAAAAACCAAATTCGGGAAAACTGGTGCAGCATATAGAGGGTTTGTATTATTAATTAGATTTTTGAATACAACTATGGTTCCAAATCCATCTCACCCAATAGAGAATAAACTTGGAAGAAGTACCTCTATCTGGAGACAAATATTTTGGCAAATCCAACAATTGGATGATCAAATCCTACAGATGAAAATTTTGCTCCCAGTGTTTGGCAGCGATGGTTGTGAGCTCTATGCTAGAACTACTTCACCTCCTCTAGGAGTTGGGTCACCCTCCCAGTGAGCCTTCCTTGCCCAAAAATTGATATGCTGAACTGTTGCTCTCTCTACATCATAGAAACCCTAACGCTACCTCTAAATGATTGCATCAACCCCTCTGGCTTCTACGTCACCCTCTCTGGAGTTGTGTTGTCTCTCCTAGTGCTGCTCTACCTCTCTGTTATGTATTCTCGGCCTTGGACTGAATTCCCTCTGTCCAAATTCCCCTCTCACTGACCCTCAGATTACTTGTTCAATTTTCTCAGCAAACCTCGCCCCAGAAAAATCGAACTCTTTGATCTCTCCCATGTATCTCCAACTAACCCTCAAGCCTCCTCTTATACTTTTCTTGTTGATGAATCACCGGTCAATATTATGTCCTTAATCAACGGAAAATATTAAAACAAACTTGATCCTTTTCACTTAGAAGTTTCTCACCCATATTCTTATTAATATCCATTAATATTTTTATGTTCCTAAGTTTAGACTTAGGAACCCATTAAAAATATTAATTATTTTAATAACTCCTCATCCAAGTGGAATTTCTCCAAACGATTACTAGGTTCTGGATATCTCATGTGTTCTAGCCCCTCCACAAAATTTTGGAGCTATAGCACATCCATTGCTACCAAAAATCAACAACAAACAAGAAGACCATGAAAACCAATAATAATACGACACCACAACAAAGTGGCAAGGCCTTACACCAGACATAAAAAATATGCAATCAAGTGCAACCAAATCACAAAGAGACCAAAAGCTTAAGACTAGCAACAAACATCATGAATCAATCCCCATGGTTCCCAATGCTTCCAAGGAAAGCTCAACCTAAGCCTTCTTCAGAATTTCATGGCAATCTCTTTGCCATGCAATCCCTTGCATCATATTGCCATAGACACATAAATGTCAGTGCATACATAAACATAACAATACACCATTGACCTTACCTTGTTGTGCCAAGCACGTTGCTTGCAACTAAACACATCCACACCATCTCTCAAGGGACTCCAATTCCCTTGACAAATCCACCTGTAACTAGAAACTAGCTAATATATTTGTCAAATACATGTTCATGAATCTATCACATATCCACATAATGTCAGACAAGATTAAGGTTAAGAAGACTTCCTATATGCAAAGCACTCATTTGTTTGGAATTAGGGTTTCCAAACATAACCAAAGGAATTCTTGCCTAGTTCCTTTCTTTTACCTTTTTACTTGTTGCAATCAAGTCTTTATTATGTGCTATCACATCACCTAATTGTTAGTCATATAAACAATTCAAATATTACCTTGTCATGCTAATATTAAGCATGTTCCCCTACAACTGCTCACACATGTCAATCACATCTTCAAAAGGTCAAGACAACATATCTATTAATTTGAAATCAACCTTTACCGAGTCTAAAAACCAAGCCATACTCGGCAATCTACTCAAATTCACCTACTTACACTCAAGTACATATCCATTATCTCAACACATGTGTATTAGTACAACTATCTTAAAACAAGATCATTTGAACACACTCATATTATGCAATTCAGCAAACATTCAACCAACTTTCAAACATACCATGTTATAAATCAACTAGACAACATAATAGACACCAAACACTCAAACACCAAATAGACGTCATAATCAAACAGTCAAGCACCAAATATACAACATAATCAAACTCATACCTTAATGTATTTCAGGGGAGGCTATCTTTTCTACACAATCAATCCAGATTATTCATGACATATTCACTCAAACATAAATAAGGTCATGATATCCATAACAGTAACTAGCTAACATGTTCATATCATAAACTCATAAAAAATTTACGTTCATGCATAACAACCACATATGCAAAGTCAGTCAAGATTAGTATGACATAATATCACAACATATTAACTCATACCTGAATGTCATAACCCTAACCATTTGCATAGACCAATCCAACTTAGTATGATACATATAACATCAAGATATTAATGTTATAACCCTAATCATCATGTTAACTAACATATAACACAACAAGCTAACCTATAACATACTCATCAACAACATATAATGTAATCATCAAGTTATCTAACATAAAAACAATAGTAGCAATGCGTACAACCATAGGTTACTATCATTCATGACTATCTGACAAATGTGCATATGACTACACTAATAAACTAACATATATCATGAATGTAACCATAACATCAATAGAATGAAAGGTGTACACATAACCATAATGCATATAACAATGCTTAACCTACATATCTACATGCCCAACGTAGAAACCTATATGACGACATGCTCTTCCAACGAGATCCAATGCTACAACTTCACTTTAATGATCTACATCTCCTACTCTATCTCAGCCAACACATTAGCATCATAACATACCAATATCATCATGATGACATAATTGCATTCAATGACCTAAGGCACAATAACCTTCACCATGAAAATGCATGCATAACAACATATAGAAACCTACATGCATAACAAATGCATATACAACCATACTCTCATGATAACACATCCCACAACAATACCATCAACCTTCACATGGCGACGTCACTACAACCATGATCAACACCATGCAAATGCAACAAGAACATGGACTACAAGAATAAGGAACACAAATGCAACTGACACAAATGCATGACCAACACACCACCCATCCAGTTTGAGGGGTGAACCATGCTCTGATACCACTCAGTAACACCCTCCTCCCACATCTACCCAAGCAACCAGCCAGCCAGGGTAAACATGCAACAAGAGTTAAGGAAGTGGAACCGATAGAAACACACCATACAAACATTCACCATCAACATTACGATCCTCAGGGACTAATCCAACCCCTGGGTCCCACTGAGCTTTTGGGCCACTTGACCTCTGGACGCTCTCACAGGCCTACAAGCCAACATTCAAGGACTATTTTGCACAGTGTTGTTCCAGTGTCCCCGTGATTTGAGCCACATTTTCAGGCCCAAAGCCCAGGTCACTACCTAGAATTGAATGACATCTTTAGAACAGTAAAATAATAAGGAAATTACAGTACCAATGAAATTACTTGACTGGACCCCTACTAACTATGACATGCATTTCTTTAACATATCACGAATATGTAATCTACAAGTGTAAATAACATAATTGAGCATAGGGGTCTCATATTTATCTAAGATTCACTATGAGGCATTGTTTCCTTGTCACTTTAGTTGCAGTTTCATCCATTAGGTCATAGATACAATGTTCAGTCATATACAAGTAAAAACATGATGAGAACCATACATAGCCACTGTCATAATACATATTCATAACCAGCATAATAACAACAATAATACCAAGGATACAATAGCCACATAAACCAAATATAACCAGTATAATACTCATAGATTAACAAGGATAAATTACCTCGCATTGATGATGCAAAATCCAAACCCAGGATGGAACTTCCATGTTCCACCCAAATGTAGAATGGCTTAGCCAAATCTCTCTTTAACCATTCACCCTCGTGCCATATTCCAAGCATGAATGTGGGATCTCATAGAACACATCAATCCAAAACCATCCAAGGCTTCCAGAGGCCATCCACTTCAACCCATCAAACAGTGATTCTACCTCACGGTTAAACATCAAAAAAACATCATCAGATTGGTCTCTATCCAAGCCTTCCAAGACTTTCAGAATGTTCGTTCCAACCAAGGTTTCCAAGACTATTAACTCAACCCACAATTGTCGTCGAGCTTCTAGAGCGTTTGTCAAACCAAGGCTTCTAGGACTAGTAACTCAACCCACTAAGGGCTTCCAGAGTGTTTGTCCAACCAATGCTTCTAGGAATAGTAACTCAACCCAAGTTATTACAGGGCTTCCAAAGTGTTTGTCCAACCAAGGCTTCCAAAACTAATAACTCAACCCAAGCTAAAGGAAACATGAGAACCAGCCAAAAAAAAAACAAGGAAATAAACCCACAATCTCCATGGCTATCTAGGAAATGGAAAGGCTAAGCAAAACCACTGTCAATCTAGGCAATCCTCCATGCCAATGACAACTCATACCCAAGAAATTGCATGCATGTCCCATGCATACCAAAACTAGCGAGGAAAACATATATGCAACTCGGTACCTGCAAGAAAAAACCATTGCAGTTGTTGATCTCGATGTCCTCTTGCGCTTTCCTTCTTGCTCCAAAACTCCAAGTATGCCACACCCTCCAAGAGTGCTCCAATAAAACTCTAAGTATCCAAAGTATGAGAGAGAGAGAGAGAGAGAGAGAGAGAGAATAATGAGAGAGCTCCAAAAATGAACTGATCAAGCTTACCCACTGATCCTCATAATTTATTAGTGAGGCCTCCATTTTCTTCATTTTCCATTACTTTCCTTCAATTTCCTCCTCACATGCAACTTGTGACCTTTCACCTTCCTTTTCTCCTAATTTCCATTATTTTCATAGATAAAATACCAATTAATGTCTCATGCATTTCCAAAGCCTTTTCCATTACCTTTATCAATTTCCTTAGCCATAATAAATCGAATGAACACCCACTAGGATGTTTTTCCCACATTCGGCTTAGAATATGTGTCCCATGACTGTGGTCTTATATATTTTTACTTGAAATTTTAACCAAGGATGTTACAGTGATAGATAGTGTTCAACCAATGTTTCTCATTTTAATCTCATTCCACAATATTCTTACTAAATATGTATTTTCTAGTCAATCGCGTTATGGCATGGTGACAAATCACTAGTAGTTTTCCCTATTTACTTAAATTTGATTTCTAGTGGATGGTGATTGTTAAATTTATAATGGAACCCTAAAACAAGCTTTAAGAATTCGTCTTATTTCAATCAAAATATAGTTTACATTTTTTTCTTTAATCATTTTTTTTTTTATCTTATCTTTATTTTAAAAAAAGCAAGATTGATGACTTTCCCCTTGGATTTCAATCTTAAAAGCCCCTATAAAGAAAATGAAGCCACGTCCTTTTTTAAAAAGTCACCTCTAGTGAGATGTGAGTTCAATATCTAATATTTGCTCATAGATTGTTTTAGTTTTCAAGATAATAAGTTGAGACTGGACACTACATGAAGTGTTATGATTCAAATACTCTCTTAAATCATTATATATTATATATATATATATATGATAATATATATATATTTATATATATATTTAAAATTATCAATAAAAAATTATGTAACTATAGGATTTTTTTGTATGTTTGGTGGACTATATCTTCATCATGGTCAATCTCATCCCTATTGGGGATAGCCACAAGATTTGAAACCAAAACTTCCAGTTTAGTGGATTTCATTTCCACAGCGATTGCTAATTTGAACTATCCCAAGCAATATGTAACTATAATTTTTTTATAATAATTCAATTTTTTTATAATTTTCTTAATTTTATATTTGGTAGAAAAAGATATTATTTTTTACTTAAAATTATTATTTCACATTAAATATTTGATATGAACAGAATAAAGTGTTATAATTTAGTTTTGCTTTGACTATGCATTAGTTTGTCTTTGACAAAAAATGTATGTCGCTTATCCATAGTTTAACATTGGAAAATATTTTTTTGTTATTTTTTATTATTATTAAAATTTATTTATTTGTAAGGTGGTCTTATTATGGGCTGTTTAGTAACTTCCATTTCTATTATTTACTAATTTTTTGTTTTTAGTTTTATTTCCTTTTTATTTAACTTTTTTATTTTGATTTTCTTTTTATTATTTCACTTTTCATGACTTTTATCTTTTCTCCATATTTTTCAATTAAAAGATAACTTATTATTATATTAAAAACACTATTTCAATAATTTAATTTATAAAATATTATATACATTAATAAAAAATAAAACAAACATTATATATATATAGTTATATATAATTATATATTAAAGTTTATATTAAGTTAATATAAAACAATATTAGTTACTAGGGTTTTTTTAACAATGGCATTATAATTAAGATGTTTTATTTTTGTTATGAAATTTTTATGTCTATTGTTTTTTAGTTTAATTAAGTTATATTTAAGCTAAGCTGTAGGTACTAGCTACAATGTAGCCCTTGTTAAAAAGTAGTAATAATTATGGGGATAAGCATGTTCATTTTGGAATAGGGTTTCTAGAATTTTAATTTAATTATTAATAATTATTAAGTGGATGGTAGGGATTTCATCTCCATAAAATATTGTAGAATATTCTTAGTAATATACACAAATCAAAGGCTAAGCTTTATTTCCAAAGTAGTTAAATGTCCTTTTTATCTTTTTAACTAAATTCATTAATTTAAAAAATGTTATATGAACAAGTGGCATATGAAATGAGTTATGGTTTTTGGGGCATGTGGTATTGATAAACGGTGGTAATGAACCATGGTATGGTAAGAAAACTTATTTAGAGATAAAAAATCTCCATAGTTAAGAATCTTATTACATGTTTCTTTTAAATATATAATGATTACTTATATATTTAATTCATTTTTTATTAATTAATAAAAATAATAAAGAAGTTATAATTGAGTTATAAATTGAGTTATTTTTTTATGATTTTACATTATGATTGAAAATGAATGTTTGATGTTATAGAATTATTGTTTATATCAACAGTATAGTCATTTAATTTATATAACTAAAATATATATATTTTATTAAAAAATTGATACCCATCACTATATATATTCATAAAACATATAAATATTTTTTTCAAGTATATTCACAAAACATATAAATACTTATAACCAATATAATAAAAATATTAAAAATGTCCCCTTCTCTTTCATAATGTCATTTCTAATAATTAGTGGTCATTTGCCTCTTCATTTGGTCCTGATTGGGCCAAAAAATTCTCTTATGTGATTTCTACAGAAAAACTTTGCTTAATTAGTGATAATGTCATTTCTAATAATTAGTGAGGAAAAAAAAGAAGGAAATGGGTTTATGGAAGATATATAGAAGGGTTCATAATAATCCATAGTAATATTCCATAGGTGTTTATGAGCTTTGTGGAAAATTTCTCTTATGTGATTTCTAGATAAAAACTTTGCTTAATTAGTGATAATGTCATTTCTAATAATTAGTGAGGAAAAAAAAGAAGGAAATGGGTTTATGGAAGATATATAGAAGGGTTAATAATAATCCATAGGTGTTTATGAGCTTTGTGGATAATTCGTATATTTTTGTTATTTGTGCTTTGTGCATAATTCATATATTTTTGTTAGAGTTTAGTGAGTATATATTTATGTTTATGTGTTTTGTGGGTAATTCGTATATTTTTGTTATAGAATTATGTAAGTGTATATTTATAAAAAATTAGGTGATATTTTGTTTTATTTTTATTTTTGGGGATTTTGTTCCACGATATGATTATGGAGAAAACAATTAGTATCATATTTTAAAAAACCTTTTTTACCATTAATTACGGATTTTTTTAAAAATGTTGAGTAAAATAAGTGCTATATTCTATTCTGTAATTTTAT
>APFE030901163.1:517307-535105 GCA_000404065.3 Pinus taeda | reverse complement strand
AACTTCTTCCTGGCATATGGAGTTGTTAGACATTTTGAGGGGTTGGATTCTTGAGATTTTTGCTTGAGAAATCCTTATGAACCTGCAATGGGTACTGTTAGGTTGTTGATCTATTTTGTCTAGTAGTGTGTTCTAGGAGTTGTAGTATGACTACATTTAATGTTAGATGCTAAAACAAATTGGAAATACCTTTCAACATCATTACGTGGAAGTGTTAGGTGCAAATGCTTTTGGAGGAGCATGAGATTTGGCATCTTGTGGATAAAAAAGTTACACTTCCTACAAATGTTGCTTTGTTGGATGTCCAAGGCCAAGCGAGTCTTACTTGGATGGGTGAAGGATCACTTGATGCCTCAAATTGCTAGAAAGATAACTAATAAGTAGATGTTTAATGCTCTAGTCATTATGTCTCAGAGTGAGAACATCACTCAAAAGATGATTTTGAAAAATAAACTTAGAGCCACACGACTGAGCAAGATAGATATTGTTGCCAAGTATTTGTTGAATATTATTGAACTTTGTGATTGTAATGTCCCAAAGGGATTAATTGGCCCAAGGGACAAAGTAGCCTATCCATCCCTGTAAGATATAGTCCTTGATAAAGGGGAAAACCCCAAAATACCCAATGTTTGGGTCACGAAGGGTAAGTTTTGGGGAAACTGGGGCAATAATGCCCCAAAGTTGGGTTTTAGTGTGAACCTCACTTGATAAATTAAAGAGACAAATCCCCTCATTGAAATCTATAAGTACAAGAGGATTAGATTAATTTGGGTTGGATCAATTTGTCTCTGTTTCTCTTCGAGCCTGAGGCTCTAAGGGTAGATTTTATCTTGTTTTGGCCCAACATACTCTTTGAAGAAAATTTGAATTTGTTCTCGCCAAGAAGCAACTCTTTGTGGTATTTTTCTTATCAAAGTCAGCGAAGGTATTTCTAAGACTGAGCAAGTCCTGAATAGTGGGACTTCTGAAGCAAACTCCCTAGCATATAATAATCTTACTATAAGGACGAGAGACTAAATGAATTATTCTTGGCGTTGAGAATTAACCCTTTGTAGTTGAGCGAAGCCTGGGAAATCAAGGTAGGGTTTGGTCGGAACGACCCTACCATGAAAAGAAAAGATCAAGGTTGGATTCCATTTGCGGTAACCATATCTCAAGTTAGAAAGGATTATGTCGGTTGTTTCCAAATTGCAATTTGAGGGTGTTAAGTAAGACAGACGCACAAAGCTTCTTTAGTGACAGAGTGGGACCCATAAAGGATTTGGTGGCTTTGGAAGAGTTCAAACAAGAAACCCGTTACAATGTGTAACCTTAGAAGGAATTGTTAGCTACAACTAGAGTTAAAACATGAATCTTGTGACAATCTGTAGTCGTAGGAAGTTTGGTAATTGAAGAAGAGGAGGATTGCAGATTATCTTCCTACATGTGCACTAAGTAATAGATGATCTCTGAGGGAGTGGTGGATCTGTGTGGTATGAAAGTGGTGAGGGCGACCCTTGAGCACAAAAGTTTTCCCAAGCAGTTTGGATAGCAGGGCGTCCACTGGGTAGCTTATCTTGCAAGTGGATTAAGGAATGCAATAGAGGTAATAGTGATTCATCCCCACTTTTGACGCCTTTACGGCTAGTGTTCCCACTCGGCCTATTGCTACAAATCAAAACAATATGTTAAATAATATAGTTATGTAGTGACAATTGTGTTGAATAACATAGCTGAAAATAGGGCGACTCAATAGTTACATTCTGTTAAAGTTGGACTGCACTAGAAATGTTCAGTAAACACTGATATTGTGGTTTAAGATGCAGTGGTATTGTTATTTATGAATGAATGGTGATATTATTATGGATCATGTTATACTGTACTATTGAATGAGTTATATGTTTCATTACTGAATGAGTAAAGGGAGTTTATTAGAAACCTTAGTTATCTGAAAAGCTGAGGGAAATTTTTTCCCTAGGATAAAACAATGCACCAGCGTTGGAATCCTGCCAGCTTGTGAGGGTGTCAACGTTGTATGTTTTTAGGGGATACAAGTAATGCTACAGTAAAAAGAATGAGGTTAACTGCATTGCAACCATGGGGGATAGGCAAGATTGAGGAGGACCAAACTCCAAGGAGCTCTTACATGCACTGATTCATGGACAAACATAAATGACAAATTTGATATTACAAGGGCAAGAACAGGGACAACAATTAATTAGGGGCACCAAGAAATAGCTCAGGTACTAGCTCAATGACAACAACAACTAGTCCAACTAATGGCAGAACTCTTCGGAAATTCAAACGTTGCTGGTAATAATGCTAACAACGGGTTGAACACAAGTAACAAGGCTAGTATTGAACGAAGCGACAACAATAACCTTGGGCTCTCCAATGTTGTTGCTCAAACACACAATACGACGAACAATGGAAGGAAGCTCAAACCCTTGCTCCCTTAATTTTTAAACCAGCAGTGGGCAACGACCCAAGAAGAAACACAACAAAATGGGCTCTTTGATGAATGCGTTCGGGAGTATACAACACTAGAAGCGAACACTTAAGCAACCCTAACTTTCTGGGAACATCAAATATCAGAATAGGCACACGGAACAACGAAATCCAGATTTGATGTGTAAGGTAGGAAAAATGCCCATTCCCTATTTTGATGGATCATCAAAATGCTCAGCCAAGGCTTGGGTGCAAATGTTGGACACCTGCTTCTGACGTAATCCCATGCAAGAAACGAGTGCTATTCAATTGTCCACACTACACCTAGAAGGAGAAGCACATAATTGGTGTTATCATGCACAGGTTATGTTATGACATGCAAACATCACTTCTTGTGTAGACTTTATGCAAAGGTTGATAAATAGATTTGATCAGAAGGACCCAAATATACACTTTAGAGAACTGGCATCTTAAGCAGACCTGATCGCATGAGTATATCGCAAAATTTGAACGGACTGCAGTCATGGTCACAGACACTGCTGAAGAATGACTAATCATGCTCTTCACAGAAAGATTAGCTGAAGCCCTACAAAGCTAGGTTAAGGCTTTCAACCTTGCAGCCCTACATGATGCCATCAAGAAGACTCGAGATATGGGAGGTGCAACACCAAAAGTGAAGGTTCCACCCATGCCACCAATCATTCCAAAATACAAAGGCAAGAAGATGTCTCTGGACAACTAAGCCAAGAAGGATTGAGTAGATGAAGAGACTCAAAAGAAGCTTAGAAAAAAGAAGCTTTGTTTCACATGACACCATCAAGAAGACTCGAGATATTGGAGGTGCAACACCAAAAGTGAAGGCTCCACCCATACAACCAATCATTCCAAAATACAAAGGCAAGAAGATATCTCTGGACAACAAAACCAAGAAGGATCGAGTAGATGAAGAGACTCAAAAGAAGCTTAGAAAAAAGAAGCTTTGTTTCACTTGCATAGGGCAATGGGAACCAGGTCATTGATGTTTTGGAAAAGGTAAGATTCACTACATTGAAGTATTTCTCGATAGCGAGAATGAGAGTGATTCAACACAACCACCAAGTAAGGATCTTAGCATTTATGACGAAGCACCACCCCCAAAAGCAACGAGGAAGCCACTTCCGAGAATTGAAGGAGGTACTATCGCTACACTCTCAGGAGTCCCTAAATATCACACATTCAAAATCAAGGGCGCTATACAAGGGCAATATGACAGATTTGATAGATGGTGGAGCAACACACAATTTTATCGATGCAGCCATAGTTTGAAGGAGAGGCATCCCTATCCAAGAATTTGAGGGTTTTGAAGTGAGGGCGATTGATGTGTATCATATGACATGCACCTAGGTAGTTCCACAATCGAGCATCACTCTTGGTAAGTAGATGTTTATTGATGATTTTCATGCAATAGAATTGACAGATACTAATATGGTGTTGGGAGTTATGTAGTTGTACTAGCTAGGAAGGATGGTGATGAACTACCAAATGATGGAAATGGAATTTCAAGACCCAAATGGTAGCAAGGTAGTTCTGAGAGGCATGACCAATGGTGGTCCTTGCATTGTCACAACTCAACAAATAAAGGACATACGCAAACAAGGAGAAGTCACTTGCATGTCAACCTGTAGAACTACACATAACATCTTACAATCTAATGGGGTCAGGCATGCGGAACACGACACATTCTTGAGAGAGATTGGAGAGCCCATCTCTTAGTAGAGTGCTTCGAGAATAAATTTTGTTGCGAAGTATTTGATGGACTCATTCACTATGACAAGTTGGAAAACACAAACATCTTCTACAAGGATGAGATATGTTTTGTCCTCAAATCTATGCTCAAGGAGAAACTCGTTAGGGCTACACATAAGAAACCAATTGAAGTTACTATAAAGTCTCACCCTCGAGATAAGGATTACTTAGACAATGAGAATTTAATTGCAGCAACAAGGGAAGAAAGGAACAAATGACCAACTGGCATGCAGACACCATATCTGTCCAACACCAATATTTCATATGCTAACTCGCCTGCTATTGAATAGGTGGGGTTAAACAAAACTGCGACATCTTTACCTGGCATGGTTTTGAACCAAAGGAAGTCTGCTACCTACGAAGTCTATCTTGGTGTAAAGCATAGTTTATATGCTAGTAGACTTGAGGACACAATTCTAAATATGATGCATGGGGATGAAGTTAATGGCTGATTTTTTCTTGTTTCTTTTGCGTCTTGAACCACTTTGGGAGATGGTTAGGCAAAAACCTCATGGAAATTCTATTGAAGGAATTTTTTGGAAAATTGTGAAGCTAGGTGGAAGTCTAATTGAAGACATAATGGGTCATTTGACTGCTACAAAATAGGGAGAAAGATGCAGCCTGCACATTGATGAAATCTCTGATAAAAAATGATTGGTAGCACTAATTTTGTAGATTGGAACTGGTGAAGTTCGCGCCTCATGGGTGTACAAAATTTGAAGCATATAAGGATCATCACTATCAAGTAACTAATGAAGATATGGGCACAAACAATATAATACAACTTCTAATGAACGTAATTACATCTCGCAATGCTCGTATGCTCGAAATGATAACTGTGAAGTTTGAAATTTTTCATGTACAAGGGTTGTGGAGAAAAAGTTGCAGCATCCAGATTTGTCATTGCTTGGGGATAAACAATGTCAGGAAGCGGGGACTGTAATGTCCTAGAGGGATTAATTGGCCCAAGGGATGAAGTAGCCTATTGATCCCTGTAGTCTGTAGTCCTTGATAAAGAGGAAAACCCCAAAATACCTTATGTTTGGGTAGTGGAGGGCAACTTTTGGGGTAGTTGGGGCAAAAAACCCTAAGTTGGGTTTGATGTGAACCTCACCCAATTAATTAAAGAGACAAATCCCCTCAAGAAAATTAATAAATACAAGAGGATTAGATTCACTTGATCATCAATTGGATTGGATCAATTTGTCTTTGTTTTTCTTTGAGCCTAAGGCTCTAGGTTTTTAAGACCCCTTTCTTCCTTGACTAGTTTCAGTGGAGGTAGTCCCACCCCACCTAGTCACTTTTCTCTTGTTCTGGCATAGGTCAATGAAATAGTTTGGTTTGGTTTTAAAAAATCGAAGATTTTATCTTGTTTTGGCCTAGCATACTCTTTGAAGCAGATTTGAATCTATTCTAGCCAAGAAGCAACTCTTTGTGGTATTTATCTGATCAAAGTCAATGAAGGAATTTCTGACACTAAGCAAGTCTTGCATAATGGGACTCGTGAAGGAAACTCCTCAGCGTATAATGATCTTACTACAAGGACACAAGACTAAACAAATCATACTTGGTGTTAAGAATTAACCCTTTATGGCTGAGCGAAGCCAGGGAAATCAAGCAAGGGTTTGGTGGAAACAACCCCACCTTGAAAAGATAATGTTGAGTTTAGATTCCATTTGCGGTTCCCATATCACAGGTCAACAAGGATTACGTTGATTGTCTCCAAACTACATTTTGGGGGTGTGAAGTAAGACCCATCATAATGTGTAATCGCAAAAAGGATTTAGTGGTTGTGAAAGAGTTAAAACAAGAATCTTGTGACAGTCGGTAGTTGCAGGAAGTTTGGTAATTGTAGAAGAGAAGGAAAATCGCCGATTATCTTCCTATATGTGCACTGAGTAATGGACGATCTTTGAGGGAGTAACAAATCTGTGTGGTACCAAAGTGGTGAGGGCGGCCCTTGAGCACGAAAGTTTTCCCAAGTGGTTTGGATTGCGAGACGTGCACTGGTTAACTTATCTTGCAAGCGGATTGGGAATTATGATAGATGTAATGGCGATTTGTCCCCACTGTTGCTGCCTCTAAGGGTAGCGTCCCCACTCAGGCTCCTATTGCTGCAAAGTGCAAACTCATAAACATACGTTAAAAAATATAGTTATGTAGTGACACTTGTGTTGAATAACATGGTTGGAAAATTGGGAGACTCATTAGTTACATTTTGTTAAAGTTGGACTGTATCGGATTGGTTGAATTACAATTGCACTAGAAATGTTAAGTAAACAATGATATTGTGGTTTGAGGAACATTGGTATTTTTATTGACAGATGAACAATGATATTATCATGGATCATGTTATACTATACTATTGAATGAGTTATATGTTTCATTACTGGATGAGCAAAGGGATTTTAGTGGAGAGCCTAGTTATTTGAAAACCCTAGGCACAAATTGCCCTAGGATAATATAGTGATTAACTTGCGCTGGTTGTAGACGAGGTCAAAAGTGAAGAGTTAATACCCATAGGCTTGAATGGGTTTTCATCTTCTTAGCAATCTTTTGTTTGGGGTGTCTACACCGAAGATAAGCTGCTCACCTTTAAGAAGCTATTGATGACTTGATTGAGGAGGAGAGAAGATGGGCACTATTACAGACCATATTGCACAAGGATTGCTCATGTGGTTTTGATAAACTGTTTTGGAGTTTTATAGGTTCGTATCATGACTGGGACATTGGTGGGGGTTGTTGGTGGCATAACTTGAGAAGTTGTTGATGGGGTGGTTTCTTCATGGTGGCATATGTTGGATTATGGAGCTTTGTGGTTGGAGATTGTGGTTTTATTTAATAGATTTGTTGATGGTTGTGAGGCACTCCTTGATGTTATTGATATATGATTATGTTCTTCATGGTGTCTTTAGTATCCTTTCATTATGACATTGGCTTTGTTGAGTTGTGTAACTAGATGCTCTTGAAATTTGGGCAGCTTCGGGATGAATTTCCCCAAGGAAAATCCAATAAGCCCAAGAGAAGTCCATCTTGCCCCAAAAGAGAAATAATTTGGATAAAGGAAAATTATTGTTATCGATGAGATCAAATCATCTTGTTATTCCCCCCAACAAAATTAAAGGAAAAACTTATGAAAATTAAAATTTGAATTTTTCTCTCTAATATTTGCAAGTTGGCCTGAAGTCGGCCTGCCCAAAAGTCGTGACTCTTCATACATATAAACAACTATAAATTGGGCATCTATCGTCCTCCATTTGGAAAGAAGATGCTTGCACTTCTCTGAGTTATATTCACTCAGCTGAGGCAACAATCTTCTATCTCTGTGGTAGATCGTATGTCAGCTCTTTGATGATATACCTGTGGTTAGGATGACCTAGTATCTGCGGCCTATTGATGGGAACTCATGTGACCAATTACAGTGGTCTCTGCGACTGCTTCTGCGGCTTTTTCTGAGCATCTGTCTAGTCACTTATTCCTGCAACCCTAATTGTGGCATGTCTGTGGCCTAAAGGAGGCTCTTATTGCATCCTATCAGTGATAATGTTTGTGGCCTATTTCAGAGGTTGTATGCAGCCTTCTCTTGATGATGTCTACAACCTATCCCTATGACCATCTGTGGGCTAATTCTGTAATTCTATGTGGCCTACTTCAGCAGTATAAGCAGCTTATCTCTGTGACCTAAGCTTAGTTCATATGTATTCTCTCTGTGTGGTTATATATGTGGCCTAATGATCTAATCATGTGTGACTTCTCTGTGATGCAAGGGACTCTTCCAGCGAGTTATGTGACTATATTTGCAGCCCTAAATCTGTACAGTTAAGTTATTGTTGGTATGGCCTTCTAGGCCTAATTTGGTGCAACTTTTATGGATTATGTTGCAGCCTCCATGAGCAATGTTTATGTGCCCTAACTAGTGATGTTTGGGGAATAGATAAAGTCCACATAACAATATTGATTTGACAGTGGTTCTTGTCCATATGATAGTATATTTATGACAGTGAGCTAACGTTGATGTTTGGCAGTCCTTATGATAGTTACATATGATATAACATAGATGTATGCCAATCCTTATGCCAATAATATATAGCAATGAATTGACATTAATGTATGGCTATTATATATGACATAGAAACTTATGATGACACTGATAAGTTGTATGGCTATGATATGTGCTTTTTATGACAAAGATGATTATAATGAAGATGACAATATTGCATGGCAGAACCTTTTGACAGTGACCTTGATATATGCCAGTTACTTAATGATATATGACAATGACCTTGATGTATTACAGTGATCCTAGTTTAGAAATATATGATAATAATCCTTGCTAATATGAGTAACAGTGATCTTTGATTTAGTGGCTTTTGTACCTATGATGATGACAGTGATGAGATGTATGACCATATCATTATGACTATGATATGATAGTTTTTACGGTGTCTCTATGACAGATGTGAGTGTATATGATAGTGATGCTTATGACAATGCTGACAATAATTCTTGTGACAAAGATAGGAGGGCTTGTGAATAGCTCCTTGAGAGGTAAGTCTGCTGCTATCTTATGAGGATGTAGTATGATCTAGGATTGGCCTTAGGTGGCTTAATGTGATTGATGATGAAAGACTTATGTCTCATGATATTTGTACTTTGTATCTTAGCTGAACATTTGATGAATATCTAAGAAGAAAAATTTGGGGTGGGGTTTTGCCCTGGGCTCTGACCAAAATCCTGGTGTCTCTATTGTGTATGTTTTTTTTCTATTGTTCCTTACTGTTGCACTGCATTGTTGATGTTATTATTCTCTTTACATAAATGCTAATGATGATATGATGTTATGGGGCGAATGTAATATGAAAATGTTGTAAAAGTTTAAAATTGCAATTATCTACAATAGAGAACAATCTAACCCAAAAATTAATAGATGCCACCTTTATGACAATGGTACAAAAACAAAACTTATGAGGTACTCCTTGATGGCTCGTGTGGGCCCCATTTTTAAATCAAATGTTGCGGGGGAGCCCCCCCCCTCCTTTCGATCCCTCTCCCAACCCGCGCTCCGGGCGGGAGCGGGTCGGGAGCGCGCTCCCTAAAAAAAATTTCGCTCCCTGCCTTTTCGGGAGCATTTTGCCTTTTTTGCAATTTTTTTTTGGTAGTAATGTTCGAAATGCAATATTTTTTGAAAGAAACAAATAATTTTTGAGTGCGGCAACTTAATGATCAAGTCTATGTCCCTAGTATTGATATGCTATTCATGGTAATGTTAAATTCTTAAAGTAAAAGTGACATTCTCGTTAATCTTCATTTTCATCCTTTTACTTAAATTTTTAACATTACCATGAAATGACTCAGGATGTTTGAGAGTGGTTCCGGCCTCATTGGATTTCATATGGAGAAAGTAGAATTTTAGATTTCATTCGAAATCCAACAGACTTATCAGTTTTTTAGGATTTTAGGATTGGAGGATTGCAATGTTTCCAATGAATTTTGTCATGTATTAGGGTATGGAACTCGTATTTAATCAAGAGCACCAACCCTTCTATGTACCTTGATGTTAGTGACATTGGTTGTCGAACTCCTCCGGGATTCGCTCCCAAACCAGGAGCTTCTGAAAATATCGTTCCTGCTCCCGTTTTCGCTCTCGCTCCCCACTTTCGCTCCCGCTCCCAAGTAACATTGAGCCAGATGATGTTGGCAACTCTAGCAGTAGCCAATAGTACTAGTCACATACTTTTGTTGTAGAGGCCATTTATAGCCTCCTTGGTTATGTGTTTTTGTTTTGATCTCTATATCATCATTGTGTATGTATTGGACAGTGCACTGGGTGCCATTTTGATATAATGGATATATTCATGAGCCTACTTTGATCATATGCTGTCTTCTATCTATATTCTAATGTTGTGCGTTTGGAAACATGAATGAAAATCTTTAAAATTATGTGTTTTTATAAAAAATAAATATTTAATGTATTTTTTACAACGACCGAGTCATTGAAATCAAGCCCACCGAGTCGATACCGAGTCAGAGTCGGAGTCGGAGTCGACCCTCGGCCGAGTCGGAGTCGGAGTTTTAAAACATTGCTCTTAACTAGGGAGGTATTCATATATATACAAGTACATGGAAGATCTCAAAACACATGAATAATGAAGAGTTTAGGCACACTCAGTACCATGGACTAGATTCCTGACCAATGCAATCTATCTGGGTGGGACTGAGATGGACTAAATCTTTCAACCTCTTTAGGTAACATCAAGCTTACTTGCTAACCATCAACCCAGGGAACTAGGTGCATAATGCAAGGTCAAAGCTCTATGACCAATGCCACCCTCCCCACTTTGGGAACTAGACATCAACAAATAGTCTGGGTAGATGTCCTCCTAGGCATACATAATGCCTCAATATAAAAAATCTCTTCTGATCAAATAGATTGGTAACATCAAGCATGCTTCCAAAACTTTGATAGATTTACTTGAACAATCACAACCCCTATCAGTAACAATCTTTCAAATACACATAAGTAAACACAAACCTTCAGGGTATTCATACATCTTGATGTTAGTCACAATTTATCATAGTAGGACTTAGAGGCTTCCCAAAATATTCCTCAATCATACAACTTCCTCTCCTACTTCACATGCATCAACATATTCTACAACTGGATCCTTCTTTCCTTCTTTCTGTAACACCTCAATATACATTCTCCAATTTCTTCTTCAAGGTATCCATCATGAGTACAATATGCCCTCCCTATCCACCTAGGAGATATACCCTTTCTTTTATCCAGGCTCCCTCTTAACTTCTATAACATTAGAGAATCTTTCATTGCTTCCATCCTTCTTATCAAAGTCATATTGATCATCATCATTCATATAAATTTCTTCATCATGCTTATCAATCGAATCAACTTTACTTACGGACATCTTCATCATCTTGAAGATTATGTACTTGCACAACTTAGACAACAAGTATGATCAAGTACATATATAGAAGCATGGACTTAACTATATCAGAATCATAGAATTATTAGACTTTATACATCAAATACCTAAACTTAGTTAGGCTCATACATACTTTTAAACTTCTTGCTCGGGTTTGGTTATAACCCCTAGATCACATCAATAACTAAATCAAGATATCAATCTCATTATATCTAGGGTCTCAATATTTCTTCCATAGATATGCCATACTCTACTATAATATATTGCAAACCCTAGAACTAATTCAAAAAATTATAGTTCTACAATGCATCAAACAACTTTAGTATTCAATGTTAGAATTCTACGAGGATTTAATGCAAATCCTAGATTGCTTACACTTCAACAATCAAAACCAATCATAGCACAAAATAAGGTTTCAAAAATATGACAAACCTTTTTGTAAATCCTATATTTTATCATCATAATATAAACCATATCCTAAAATATCAAACTTCTACTAGCGCTTAGTTACCCTAGAATTTAAAAGTTAGGTTAACATAAATACATATCTAGGATTTCATAATCATGCACCAACATATCAATATCCATTACGCAATCTCAAGATATAATTATTCAAAGGAAGACATATAACAATCTTGATTAGGTTGGGGTTTTGATAAAAAAGACAAACATACACCTAGGGTTGTATTCTTATGAGCCTACTCTAAATATTATAAGGATTTTTCTCATAAACCCTAATTTACCAAAACTTCAATGGAGTAGAAATATTTGTTATTTTCTAAGTAAATATATATATTTTATTAATAAATTAAGTGATGATTACAAATGTGGGAGGCCCCTGGTGTAAATAATACCTTGGGTGCCTCTTTGTGAATGGGCATGATCTTTGATCATGCCCTTTGCCTAATAAATTAATAATTACATACTTTGATTAATTTTTACATAACATTGCCTTCCTCTTGAAAATATGTTTTTTTGCTCATAGCATACATAATGACGGGTGTTGTTGACGAAATGCTTTTGTCTCCCAAGAAGCTTCTTCTTTTGGTAAGCCCTTCCACTTGATCAGGTATTCTTTGATTACTTGTGATAGCAAATTCCTTTCCCTGATGGAAATGATACCTTCTGGTTCTATAACAATCCTTCCTTTGTCATCTAAAGTCAGAAGTGTTGTTTGTGCTAATTGATGTTCAACAAGTGCCTTTTTAAGGCAGGATACATGGAAAACATTTTGAAAACGACTTTTATCAGGAAGCCTTAAATTGTATGCTACTTAGTTGATCTTTTTGTTGATTTGGTATGGTCCATAAAACCTTGGTGCCAATTCGTTTTTTCCTTTATGTTTTAAGGACAATTGCTTGTACGGCTGAATTTTAACAAATACCCATTCTCTCACTACAAATTCTCTCTCGGTTATGTTTCGATCAACCTGCGGCTTCATACAATTTCTTGCATTATTTAGATTTTCTTTTAGAGATTGGATGACTTTTTGGGTTTCTTCCAACTGGTTTTTAACAGCTGGAAGTTTCGTCTCAATGATAGCAAAATCCTTCCATTTTGAAGGTTCATAATCTTACAAAGCTTGAAATGGCATAATTTTTGCTAACATGTGGTAAGTAGAATTGCATCACCATTCAACAGTATGTAACCATTGAACCCACTTATTTTATTTTTCCGTGGCATAACAATGTGGGTAGGCTTATAAACTTTTATTAACAACCTCTGTTTAGCCATCTGCTTGAGGATGGTAGGCTGAACTCATGTTGAGGTAGGTTCCTATATGTTTGAAAAATCATTTCCAAAAATTACCCTTAAATTTGGCATCTCTATTGCTCATGATGACCTTGGGAAACTTGTGTAATTTGTGAACATGTTTGCAAAATATCTCAGTGATTTGTTTTGGAGAGTCTGATTTCCTTATTCCAATAAAGTGCGCATACTTGGTGAATCTATCGACTACTACAAGAACTTTGTCTTTACCATCAAATAAAGGTAAACCTTCGATAATGTCCATTGATATTTCCTTCCATTTATGATTCAAAATATTTAAAGGATGAAGTAGTCCAGGTGTCATAATATTTTCATTTTTATTCCTATGGCATTTATCACATTCTTCTACATATTTCTAAATATCGTTACTCATTCCCTTCCAAAAGAATGATTGGTGTGCATTATAGTAGGTTTTAAAGAATCCTACATGTCTGACTAACAGTGAATCATGTGACTCCTTGAGAATCTTAGCTTTAAACTTGGAATTTGAATTCAAATAAATTATTCCTTTATACCATATAATATCATTCTTCCATTCAAATTTTGAATTTTGAGGAAGGTTATTGAATATGACACTTGTTTCTGGATCTTTTGCATATTCACTTCGAATCTCATTAAGCCATTTGGGAACAACTACCAAAACTATAAGTAATGATGGTTCTTTGCCTTTCCTAGATAGAGCATCTGCCACTACATTGTCCTTTCCCCTTTTATGTAATATCTCCATATCAAAAGAATCATTTTTTTCCATCTAATTTGTTTTTCTTCAGAGAGCGTTTTTTGTTGGAGGAGGTACTAGAGACTGTTATGGTCTGTTCATATGGAAAACTTACTTCCCAAAAGATATTGCCTCCACTTGGCTAGTGCATGCATAATAGAAAGCATTTCTTTGTTGTATGTAGATTTAATATGTTTTTTCTTATTCAGTTTCCTACTTTCGAAAGCTATTGAATGACCATATTGCATTAATACTATTCCTATACCAAAACCTAAGGCATCACACTAAATTAAAAATGGTTTTGAGAAGTCTGGAGTTGCCAATACAGGGGCTTTAGACATAACTTCCTTCAAGTCTTAAAAACACTTTTTTGCTTCATCATTCCATTGAAATGAGTTCTTATTTAGAAGGTTCACTAGGGGTGTTGTTATATGGGCATTTTTTTTAATAAATATTTGATAATACCCGGTCAATCCCAGGAATCCTCTTAGCGATATTAACTGGTTTGGGCCATTCCTTTATAGCCATGATCTTATTAGGATCTACTTTTACTCCTTCCTTGGATATTATATGTCTGAGATACTCTACTTCTTCTTTCCCAAAAGTGAATTTGCTCTTCTTGGCATAGAATTGATGCTCTTTTAATGCAGTAAGAACTTGCTCCAAATGTTGTAGGTGCTCCTTCCATGTTTTACTATAAATTAAAATGTCATCAAAGAACACTAACACAAACTTCCTTAGAAATGGATGGAATATCTCGTTCATCGTAGCTTGGAATGTTGTTGGTGCATTGGTTAACCCAAGAGCCATTAATGTGTTTGGAACGTCGTTTTTGCTATGTCTTCCAACCTTATTCTGATTTGGTAATACCCCGACTTCAAGTCCAAATTTGAGACGTATTTAGCACCATGTAGTTCATCCTACATTTCATCGATAAAAAGGAATTGGAAACTTGTTTTTAATTGTTATTTTGTTTAGTCCACAATAATCAACGCATAATCTAAACGATCCATATTTTTTCGGAATTAATACAATCGAATCAGCATACAAAATTCTACTTTCTGTGGTGATGCCACACTTTAAAAGATCTTGGACTAATCTCTAAATTTCCATTTTTTGATGATTTGGATATTGATATGGTTTGATGTTGATGGGATTTGATCGTGCTTTGACTTCTATTGTATGCTCTATTTCTCTTTTAGTATGCATCTTATTAGAAGGTATTGGAATACTTTTTTGTGCTTTTGAATTAGCTCTTGTACATTTGGTGCTTCTTCGTTGACTAGATTTGAAGTAAACATTTTTGATTGATGATGTTGTACTACATAAGCTGGTTCTCCCTTCCGAATCATTTTCATCATCTGGGATGATGATACAATTTGATTCTTAGGTGGTTGGAACCAATATAACTTGTATTTTTTCCCTTCCCATTTAAATTTTATAAATTTCTTTTGATGGTTAGTAGAGTAAGTGCCTAGGTTTTGTAGCCATTAGATACCGAGGACCACATCCACTCCTCTTAATGTTATAGTGTAGAACGAAGATTCCAGATTATAGTCTTGAATCTGTAATTTGACTTTATGGCATTTCCCTATCTTTTTGATTTTCTTACCGTTAGCTACCATAAATTTCATGTTGGGAACAGGGAATGTGAAGATGTTGAGCCTTTTCACCATATTGGAGTTCAAAAAGTTGTGGGTGCTATAAGTATTGATCAGAACCATTACATGTGTTTTCTTGATATGTCCTTTTAACTTTAATGTTTGGGGTTGTGATATACCTGTCATGGATGATAATGACACTTGCAGAGTATTATCGATATCTAGTTCTGGAGAGAATTCTGGAGAATATTCGATTTCTTCTACGTCTGATTCATCACTGTATGAATCATTAATTGCTTCACATTTATATAGGTTCTTGGTCTCTTTTCCTTTAGCGCACCTATGTTTAGGGTCCCATTTTTTTCCACAACATTTTCACTTTCCCTCTTTCATTCTTTGCATTTCCAAGTTAATTTTTCTTCTTCATGAAGATGTGTTGGAACATATCTTATGTTGTCTGTGTTTGCATCTTGGGAAAATCTTTGTCTCGAATATACTCTTTCAACTTTTGGCCACTGCAACTTTTTGTGTTTCTTTTCAGTAGCTTTTTCCTTTTGTCTTGCTACTTCTAAAGAAGTAATGTCATGAATCTCAAGTTCATCTTGGATATGGAGTTTAAGTCTTGTGGTGTATGATTGAATGAGATGAGTTTTTGATAATCTAGGTACTCTTGTAGATATTGTTTCCCATTCTCGAGTGTATTCGTCCACATCTCCTTTTTTTGCAGTTTGGTGAGTGCTAAGAAGAACTCTTCTTCCCTGACACCTTGAAATCTTTTAAAGAATGAATTTTTGAATTTCCTCCAACTAATAGAAAGTGTCATATTTTTCCACCACATATACCAATTATATGCTTCGCCTTCCATTTACATGGATGCATGCCTGATATTTTCGTCATCATTGTTAATACTGTAAATCTCAAAATATTCTTCTGCTTTATTGAACCATGCAACACTGCAGTTCTCGTTACCGTCAAATTTGGAGAGTTCAAGTTTTTCTCTTCATTGATATGTCGCAACAGTTGATTAAAGATAGGGTATTGATTCACAAGCTACATATTTGAGAATTGATTTCAAAGATTCATATTTTGAAAATTCGTGTTATTATTTTGTTGAAGGGGTATGGATGATGCTTTTGGAGATTCGAGTTTCTGATGTGATTCTGACAAGTTTGAAAAATCCAGAGAATTGGGGTGTTGATTAGCTTCATTATTTTGGGGTATTTGATTGGGTGTAATCTTCAACTTGTCACAAATACATGTCAACGTCACCATTGCTTGATTATGATTTAAATTCACCATATTTGAAAGGATTGCATGATCCTTTTTAAATTCGTTATGGTTTTTCTCGAGTTGACCCTCTATCCTCTTCGTTGAGTCTTGGAGCTCCTTGATTTCATTTGAATGATCGATAACCTTATTCTTAAGGTCTATTAATTTTTTTACTAAAAGCAACCATTTTCATAGATGACGACATCGAACGGGTACGTGAGGGTGTATATTTATCCAGCTTAAACCTTTTTCTTAGCTTGAAATTAATTTTATTTATTTATTTAACCACTTTTTCTTTTAATTAAATTAATTTTTAATTAATTATATAATGAAGTTATATATAATTTAAATATTTAATACATATATATTTATAATTATATGATTATTAATTAAATCCTAAATAACGTTGCAACTATGAATCAATTTATTACATCACGTAACCACAATTGTAATGACACAATGGTTTGATAGTAAAATTGGTTGAAAGGGTCGTGGATTGGATGAGGAATCTCAGAGGGTCGAGCATGGACAAACGTGGTGGACAGAGGAGAGGTGTTGGATCTCAGATTGAATGAGGATGTAAGAGGGTCGAGCAATGGACGAAGGTTGTCGGGAGGTGTCAACACTGGGGTCGAGGAGGAGGCATGAGGAGGGGGAATGGTGAAATTGTTGGCATTATGGCTAAAGTGTTGTACTTGATGGCAACACCCATGGCATGGCTCTCAATATGATGAGAATTAAAAATTTTATTCATGTGGAGAAAAGTTCACGGAATTTTATGCAGAGAAAAGTTTATTTCATGTGGGAAAACTTACCTTTGGTCCATGGTAGTTAGTCCTTGGAATTTGAACCTATGGTTTTTGGACCATGGCATCTCGACAGACGTGTTGATCCCTAGTATTGAGTTGATGGTATTGGTTTGTTATGGTTTTGGCCCATGGTATTGTTTTATTTTATTATTATTATTGAGCCCCATGATCCATGATTTGAGGAAGAGCTTGCCTATATAAAGCAAAGGAGATCATTTGGCTTGAGTATGCTTTTGGGTTGAATATCTTAAGATCTGAAATATTGGGTTATTGTTTCAAAAGCTCGATCTATATGAAAGTGAAGTGGAAAGCGAATCTGTGAAGGGTGATCTCTCGAGCACTGCAGCTGCGGACGCCGCAGGAGGCGGCACAGGAGTCGCTGCAGGAGGCGCCATAGGAGGGCGCCGCAGGAGGCGCTGCAGGAGTCGCCGCAGGAGGCGCCGCAGGAGGGCGCCACAGGAGTCACCGCAGGAGGCGC
>APFE030901163.1:490160-513771 GCA_000404065.3 Pinus taeda | reverse complement strand
TTCATGTGGGAAAACTTACCTTTGGTCCATGGTAGTTAGTCCTTGGAATTTGAACTTACCTTTGGTCCATGGTAGTTAGTCCTTGGAATTTGAACCTATGGTTTTTGGACCATGGCATCTCGACAGACGTGTTGATCCCTAGTATTGAGTTGATGGTATTGGTTTGTTATGGTTTTGGCCCGTGGTATTGGTCCATGATTTGAGGAAGAGCTTGCCTATATCAAGCAAAGGAGATCATTTGGCTTGTGTATGCTTTTGGGTTGAATATCTTAAGATCTGAAATATTGGGTTATTGTTTCAAAAGCTCGATCTATATGAAAGTGAAGTGGAAAGCGAATCTGTGAAGGGTGATCTCTCAAGCGTTGCAGCTGCGGAAGTGCGGAGGCGCCGCAGGAGGTACCGCAGGAGGCGCCGTAGGAAGACGCTGCAGAGGGCACCGCAGGAGATGCCGCAGGAGGCGCTGCAAGAGACGTCGCAGGAGGCGCCGCAGGAGGCGCCGCAGGAGGCGCCGCAGGAGGCACCGCAGGAGATGCCGCAGGAGGCGCCACAGGAGACGCCACAGAAGGTGTTCTGGGTTTAATTTTTTGTTATTGTGGATTTGGTTATCTGGGTGACTTACTGGTACTTGATGATCATTTGATGTTTATGGATCCAGTATGAAAATTGGATGAAACGTAGCCTTTCAGATTATGTGTTTTGCTTCAGTGTATCCAGTATGAAAATTGATGAAACGTGGTACCTTGAGGAGAGAAGATTGTAGGCCAGTGCCTACGTACTAGTACTTAAGCTAGTACAAAAGCAAAGGGGAATCTTTGGAGCATTGTAGCAGGTAGCAGCCTGCGTACTAGTAAATGGATCGGCTAGTACAAGAGCAAAGGGGGTTGTAGCTCCCGTACTGGTATAAGACTGCATCAGTACAAATATTGTAAAAGGATTTTCTTATTAAGAAGAAGATTGAGATGACTTGCAGCAGGTGGTTTTCTCCCGCATTGGGTTTCCACCTTATATCATGGTGTTCATGTGTGTGCCTTATGTGTGATGATCTATTCTATGTTACTGCATCTGTTAACTGATAATATGGTTGATAATGTTCTAATGCACTCATTGAAGATCAAATAGCTTAATCATAAGAAGTTGTGGAAGTAGCATATATGAATCAGAGTTTGGAAATGAAATTTTTTATTAATGTGATAATACTGATTCACCCCCCCCCTCTCAGTATTATTTCCAACAATTGTTGTGGTCAGGATACGGTAATGGCGAGGTTTACCAAAACTTGTGGTTGGTGGTTGGACCAATGGACAAAAGGGGTCGGGCAGCGGATGGATGACAGGGAGGCAGAGAAAGGGATGGCATGGAGGGCGAATAAGGGACAACGTGACATGGATGTAGAGGTGGAAGGATGAGAGAGGGGAGTCGATGGTTGAGGAGGATGGGTGACTGAGTCATAGTAGCCTGCACTGTTTGGCCTGAGGATTGGAGCCTGCTATGATACCAAATGGAGTAGAAAACTCTGTATATCAATAAATTGAGTGATGATTACAAATGTGGGAGACCCCTGGATTAAATACTGCCTTGGGTGCCTCTTAGTGAATGGGCATGATCTTTAATCGTGCCCTTTTCCTAATAAAGTAATAATTACAGACTTTAATTAATTTTTACATAACACTCAAGGTATAGGAATTCATTACCATCCAACTCTAAAGGACTATGGTTTCCATAACATTACTAAAACTCTAAACATCAAACATCAAAAGAATAGAATTTTCTACATTTCATCAGTAACCCTAAGTAGACTAGGGTTTTTCACATTAGCATTGACATACCCTTAGGTTAGGGTTTTACATAGAACCTTTTAGGGTTCCACAAATATGATGATTTTAATGAGGGTAGATTCAATCTAATGATTAATCACCCATATAAGAATCTATATGATTCAAAGGTCCTAGACATAACACTTGTTAGAAATGTAAAGAAGATTCATTAGCACGAATGAATATACATTTATCATGAAGAGAACACAAATTATGATATAAAACACACCTTTGAGTTGTTAGACAAACCTTACAGGACATCAATTCCAATAAAACTTCTATCATGCTTTTTCTTGTGAGATCTTCTTCATAGCCCTTGAGTATATCAACAAGCTTTTCCTAAACAAGGAAAATATGAAAATAAATGTTATTATCATCTAGTACAACCTTATTTATATAAGAGAGGGAAAACAAAATATAAAACATAATACAAGCAATAAGATACTTATATTTGGAAAAATGGTGAGGGCTCCCTCTAAATCCAATCTCGAGGGATACCTATAATTTTAACAAAAAAATTAAAAAAAGTTTTTCCAAAGCATGTTAAACCTAGAAGTACTAAAAATCAAAGTACAAGAAAAACAATTCAAAACTTTAGAGTAGAAGGATATATAGGGTATAGAGTCCCTAAGAGTCCTTATAAAATAAGTCTTTGAGTTTGGGTTCTTCCATCTTGTTCTTCTTTGGTGTTCCTTCATCAACAACATTTTCATGTTCCCTTTCTCTCTTCTTATTTCTCAGATTCTCAGGATAATCGCTTCTATAGTGACCCATCTTGTGACAATTGTAGCATTTAATATTTGATAGGGATACCTTCCTTCTATGCCCTTTAGACTTCTTGAAGGTTCCTTTGTTCTTGTGATGAATGAAATAGGCATTTGAAATTTTCTCCTCTTCATTCTCTTTATTTCTTACTAATGAAATTATGAATTCTTCTTGAATACATGAATTCCATAATTGTTTGAATGTAGGAGTTTCCTTCCAATTGTTGAGACCCGATGAAAAGGCACTCCAAGATGTTGGTAATCCTAGAAGTTCAGTGATTACAAGATCCTTTTCAAGTACTATATCATCTATTGCTTGGAGTTCATCTTTGATTCTAGCTATCTTTACAAATAAGGATGCAAAAGTGTCTTCCTTTGTCATCTTTATAGTTCTTAGTTCATTCTTAAGGCTTGCAATTTGACCAAGATTCTTGATTGTGAATAATTTGGATAAGGCCTCATACATCTATTAAGTGGATTCTGTGTTGGATATATATGGGATGAGGTTATCCTTTATTCCATCCACCATTAGGGTCATGTCCAACATCTTTATTTCTCTGAACTTTGTCTTTTCTGCATCACTTGATTCATTTGTGGCCTTCTTTATCTTTCTTTTAACTAGATCCAAGAATTTATTTTTCTTGAGGATGAGATCTATCTTCTTTTTCCATGCCTTGTAATTGGATGCTCTCTCTAATTTGTTTTCTCCCTTCATTGAGTTAGACATTGTTCTTGAAGATAGTATGCTTGAGTTCTTATATGATCCTTTTCCTTGATGACCATTATTCAAACTTCTTAAAACTCCTTATATAGATATTCAGGCTACCTTTTTTGTTCTTCTTCACCTTAGCTCTGAAACGATGTTGGAAAATCATAAAGGTAGAAATATTTTATTTATGTTGATAATTACTTGTGATATTCTTATGTTCTTATTAACTTTCTTGTGTTCTTCTTTTATCTTAGTTCATCAGGCAATTACAAAAATCATAACATGAAGATCAAAGACACCAAATGTAGGTAGACAATCAGGGAAAAATCCCTATCTAGGGGGAAAACCAGTTAACATGATACAGGTGGATATTGGTGGCCACCAACCTATCCCACCTAGACCTCCTGTTAATTTCATTTGTTTCCTTATTTATTTAAGCATTTACTATTTTTAGTATTTTTTTCGGGTCCTAAACTTCCAGAGCAGTTTTGACCCCTTAAACAATGTTATTTTAGGTTGGTAGCAAGCCCATATCCATAAGCAAGGGATTATGAAAAAACCTGTAGTACTCGAAGAGACCTTTCCAACAAGGTATCATATGTGCCAAATGAAGATAATATGACCAAGCTATGTCCCCCGGAAGTTGGCTGGCCAACTAACCCCAATAGGGCCCACAAACTCTTGGTGTTACATCTCATGGGGTTAGGGTTTTGGCTGTTTAGGGTTTTCTCATGTTTTCCAATAATAATTAGGCCCTTGAGCCTCATTGTAACATAGATCAAAGGCATGTAGTCACCACATCTCTTCTCAGAGATAAGCTACCATCACCCAAGCTAGTCTTATTTCCATTATGTTTGTAAGCATATTTCAGTATTTGATATTAATGAAATGAAGTGTTAGTTCTAATGCATATTTTTGTTTATGGTTATATATGTAATTTGTTGCATTTTTTTTTATATTCGGATCATAACAACTCTTCCTTCAATAGTTTCATGAGATGATCCAAGGCTCTTTGACCTAGAAACAAACTTCCTCCAACCACCAAGTCAGCCCTTTCCTTCTTCTGCAGATGATAACTTTCTAGCAACAACTTCGACCTAGATGTAGTAGTAGATCTTAGACCGAGAAACTTTGACCTAGTAGCAGCAATAGAACTTCGACCCAGAAACTTTGACCTAGTAGCAGTAGTAGAACTACGACCTAGAAACTTCGACCTAATAGAAACAAAAGAAATTTGACCTGGAAACTTTGACGTAGTAGCAGCAACAAAACTTCGACCTAGAAAATTAGACCTAGTAGTAGCAACAAAACTTTAACCCAGAAAATTTAACCTAGTAGTAGTAGCATAACTTTGACCTAGAAGCAACACTTCGACCTTCCAGAAAATAGCCTAGTAAATTCACACGTGTGAGAGAGATGACCTAGAAAACTTTGATCTTCCTTCTCCAGCAAATCTCCTTCTATTTCTTCTTCAATTTCGTATTGTTTTGCTTCCTTCTCTTAGATATCGAACTTGTGTGTATGATCTCCAAATCAATCGAATTGCATTGTATATATAGCCTCTTTTGGAGTTTGAATTACCTTCATGGAGGTCAAATTGATCAGGTAAGGTCTTACTTGGTGTGGAGTTGACAAATGACTTAATTTAATCAATAATAATTATTTTTACATGATTCAAGATCCTAAGAAGGGTCTCATTAAATGGACAATGACCCTATTGACTTACTATAAAAATTAGAAGTCCTCAATGGGGACTTTGTCCTAAAACATGATGACCCAAGCATGAAGCCCATGCTTTAATAAGTCATAATAATAATAATAATAATAATAATAATAATAATTTATTTTTCTTTCTTTTGATAAATACATTTCATTATGACTCAAATACAATCATGAATATCGAACCTAGTTAAATTCTTCAACACTTAAGACCACTTCCCAAACATTGTTCTTTACAATGGATTCGTATGCCCTACCATTGCATCAACTCATGCAATTTTCTCTACTTCTTCCTCGAAATAATATGGCTTAGTCTCTACAAGCTCAGTCATTAGATCCATGTAGCTAGTATATTGATCAGGGGGCCTCCTTTGCCTGCGCAAATTTGAAGGAGCTCCCACATTCTCCCTCGCATCCTACACAAGTATATCAACTTCCCTAGTTCTTTTTCTACCTTCTTTGGATGTTTCTTTATGAGTGGATGTATCCACTCTCTTCTCCTCTACTTGTGGCTACTCCACAACTTCCTAAAGCTCCTCCTTTGGAGCTAAAAGATTCTCTTGTGATGGGATTTGAAGCTCCCTCTCAAGAGAGCACCACATCACTTTCTCCTCATCAATATTTAGATTCCTTTGCACAATTTTCATTTTGAGGGAAGGTAAGTACACACGGTAGTTGTGACGAGTTTCTATGTAACTCACAAATACCTCAACTCTGTTGTTGGCTCAAGCTTCTTCCTTGATTCTTTGGAGACATGGCAGTAAATAGAGGCTCTAAAAATCTTGAAGTGCAACACATCTAGTTTTCTCCCCGAGAAAGCCTCTTCTGGTGTAATCATACCAAGAATCTGATGAGGATTCTGATTTTGCAAATAGACTATTGTGGTGCATGCCTCAACCCAAAAATGCAAAGGTAGGCCTTGGTCATGCAACATAGCCCTCATAGCTCCCATAATGTTACATTTCTTTCTCTCAGCCATGTCATTCTGTTGTGGGTTGTGGGGTGTTTTCTACTTTCTTCTAATGCTTTCTTTCACACATAAATTTTTGAATTCATTCGAAAATTACTCACCTCCATTAATCCTCCTGAGAGCCTTCACCTTCTTTTCAGTTTCTTTCTCAACTAGTGCTTTGAATTCTACAAACTTAGAGAATGTCTCATCTTTCTTCCACGTGAAGAAGATCCAACACTTCCTTGATAAGTCATTAATAAAATTGACAAAATATTTATGTTTGGAAATGGAGGTTGTCGAGAAAGGTCCACGGACATCAGAGTGGATCTTGTACAAGACTGCATGTGCTTTGTTGTCCCGATCATGGAATGTGGATTTTGCTTAATTCCCCAAGGTACATTTTTTGCATATATCTCAATTTATCCTTTGGGGAGGCTAGAGGTTATTTGTTGCATAATATTCAAGGTGCCATGATGAAAATGGCCAAGCCTTCTATGCCAAAGTTCCCCAACATATTGTCTCTGCACTTTCTCTGCCTTAGTGCTTAATGCAACACTATGTTGCACGAAACTTCTAGGAACCCAACGTTTCGGGCTGTACCCTTACCTAAAACTCCAAAACTCAGTAAACTGAAAATTGACCATCATGTAATCATCTATGAGATTTAATGTAGAGTTGGTTTTCGCTCTAAATTGTCATCTGTGTGTCTTATTCCATTTTTTCCTTCAAGATAATGTGTTATTCACTTCTCTCTCTCTCTCTCTCTCTCTCTCTCTCTCTTCTCTCTCTCTCTCTCTCTCTCCTCTCTCTATATAATATATATATAATATTATATATATGATGTTTCAGCTAACGTTTCCATTTTAGGAGGTGACGTTTATAAACGTACCCATTTCGGAAACTCCAAAACATTCGACATTTCATGCAACTTAGATGCATCACAATCTTCCACATCTAGCTTATATAGGTTCTTTACATGAACCCTAATATGCTTCACCTACCCAATGGCTATGTGTCTCAGGAATGATTTCCCTTTGCTAAAGATCACATCACAACCACGTTCTTCCAAAAATGCAATGAAGATGAGAATTTTCTTTAGGCCTAGAATGAACATGACATCCTTGAGTTCAAAGGGGATCCTAACTCCCTCTGAAAGGTGATTGTACCAATCCCGGTTCATTGTACTTTCCGTCGTCCCTCAACTCGATGTGCATATGAAAATATTTCTCCTCCAGTGATCCAAACTTAAATAGGAACACAACAACTTACAAATATAATCATAAACATAGAGATGCAACAAAAAAACACTTCATTTCATTAATAGAAAAATATTGAACTATTCTTACAAAAAGAATGGAAGTAAGATAGCTTGGGTGATGGTAGCTTATATCTGAGAAGAGATGTGGTAGCTACATGCCTTTGAACTATGTTACAATGAGGCTCAATGGTTTATTTATTATTGGAAAACATGAAAAAACCCTAAACAATCAAAACCTGAACCCTAGGAGATGTAACACCAAGAGTTTGTGGGCTCTGTTGGGGTTAGTTGGGTAGCCAACTTCCCAAGGTCGTAACTTGGTCATATTATCTCCATTTAGCGCATACGATACCTTGTTGTAAAGGTCTCTCTGAGTACGATAGGCTTTGCTGCAAGTCCTTACATATTGCTATGGGCCTACCGCAGAACCCAAAAAAATGTCGTTTAGGGGGTCAAAACTGCTTTGGAAGTTCAAGACCTGAAAAGCTGCTAAAAATAGTAAAGGCTAAAATGAACAAGGAAACAGATGAAACTGACTGGGGGGGTCTAGGTGGAATAGGTAGGTGGCCACCAATATCCACCTGGATCATCTAGGTCACTGAAAAAATCTCTACACCCCATCATGTGGAACGATGCACATGAGTCCAAGTACTACATCCTCCCCATCACTGTGTTGCCCATTCATGCAATAAGGGTGAAGTCAAGCTCAAGCTGTGAAGCCAAAGCTTCACCTACTGCTCCTCCTGAGGTCTTCTTGCTCGACTTTTTGTGTGGAAACTTCATGGCATAATGCATGAATTCATGACAATTGAAGTATTTAATTTTGGATAAAACTTTCTCCTTGCCCCCTTGGTTGGATTCTGGTTTGGTTTGAAATTTATTCCATTTTTCCTTCTTTCCATTTCCAACGAATGCAAAATTTTCTTCATCCTCACCCTTGGATGAAGTCACATCTTTGGTATTCCATCTTATTTCCTCCTGTACCAACCATAATCGTTCCCAATTTGGTAGTTTCTCCCTTTCGTTCACTGAATCTTTATAGCTATGCTAGCTCTTGGGAAGGCCTAGAAGGGCTAAGATTACCAAGTCCTCTTTTGCAACATTAACACCAACCCCACCAAGTTCATCAAAAACTTGTGTAAATCTGCTCAAATCTTGATATTTCAAAGTTTATCCTTGAGCACTAGCTTTTGTGGTCACTACTATTTTCAAACAATTATATTAATGCTTTCCACATTGCGAATGGATTTTCTTTCCCATGGATATTTGAGACAATGTGATCTAGGTGGCTCTAGAGACACACACAGGACAAAGAGGGCTTATGGAAGCTTGCAAATCAAAGTGATTAGAATGATTTCAAACGAAGACCAAAGTGTAGATCTCATCATCCTAATCGTGACGGTGTGAACGATTTGTCAATCCGAGCTCGTATGAGGGAGAACGAGCGAGTCAAAGTTGTGGTCAAAGTTGGGCTGTGGGTCAGGTTTAAGTGTCCTACAATTTGACTAACCTCGGCGCATGAAACCTAGCTCTTGAAATAAGTCAAAATTGTGGCCTCGTTAACTTTCCCAATATCACTTATTTTCTAAAGATTTGGAAAACCACCCCTATTTCTAATAAAATCAAAAAAATATATAATATGGTGGTGGGCCACCACCCCTGCCACCCCTAAAACTACATAACAAATTTTTTTATTAAAAGGCCGATGGGACATGACCCCCGCCAGCCAAACCACACCACACTATTTTAAAAAAGAATAAAATGTGGGTTGGTGGCCATGACCCCACCAAACCATCCTCTATCCACACATAACAACCATATATTATTATGGGGTGGGCGCGGACCACCTCTGGTGGACCGGGCCCACACCCCCAAAACTCCACCATATACCATTAAAAGGTTGGAGCCGGTGGGATTTGAACCCACTGCCGGCGGGAGGGTCGGCCTTGCCCACGTGGTGGCCCCACGTTAAACACCAAAACCAATGCCCCCAAATAAATGCGCTAACCCAAACAAAACCCACAGTCCACAAATATTAATGCGCTACCAAAACAAGGAGCTGCGGGAGTTAAGGGGCAGGCTGCCCAATGCGGACCCGACCCGTCCTAAAAAAATATGTATGCAGTTATTAAAAATGGAATTTTTAGTTAATATGGAGGGGTCGGGCTTTGACCATCTGACCTCCTCCTTATAATTCGGATCTCATACCAATCTGCCAAATCACATTTTGTTGACAACTCCACCGATTAATTTATTATAAAACTCGAATTTCATTTGCATGAGGTACGATGGAGGAACCAGGAGTGGGAACAAAAAAGAAGATGACATTTTTTTTAATTAATTTATTGCAGGTGGAACCATGACTGAGTGAAATTCTCAGGAGGGTGAAATTTTTCCAGTGTCCAAATTGGACAAAATTTATGTCAATCTTACAGCTCTCAGCGACATGAACTCGATGGCACAGTCAGTATCCTGATATGAGTAGCCGATTTGTAGAGGACTTGGGGGAGGGAATATTTAAGGAATATAGGGTGAATCTAAAATATTCCTTAAGCCCCAGATTTCCACTTTCTCAAAATTCAGAAATTTGACAGTCGATTTTTCACTATTCAACACCACAAATCTGATGGTGTGTCTAGATTTTCCATTTTCTCATTTCATTTTTCAGCCACTCTTCTGAGTGGAGTGCAGGTGTTAGCATTCATGAGCGAGCAATCATTTCCATGTGATTCGATGCCATGAGATCAATGGTCCAAACAACTTCAGCAAATTGACATCCTTTCCTTTAGATGGCCCCTAGATGTGAGGTATATGCAGTGTGTTCATGTACTTATTTTTCCATGCATTGTGATGCACATATTCCTGTTTGATGCTTGATGTGGGATCTTGTTTCTTACTCGTTTTCATGATTCTTGCTTGATGTGATGCAGAATCATCTGTGTGATTTACTTGTTGTCATTATTCGTCATCTTGTGTTTTGAGATCCCTTTGTTGTATGTTGATGGGATACTCATGTTGTCGTCATGTATGTTTGCATTGATATCCCTTTTAGTCCATGTTGGCAGGATGCTCATCATGCATGAGTTTATGTCATACCGATAGGAGTCCTTTTTGACTGAGAGTTCATGTAGCGAAACATCTCTTGGAGCCACTCTTGCGTGAGGGAATTTTCCTTGTATGATAGCGACATCACCTCTTATGTACATCATCAATATTGAAAACACTTAATGCAACGACCTACACCATCTTGACATCGGGGCTCGGAGACGTAGTCCCTCCTGGACGAACTCCGTTATCAACGACTTATGTTTTCATGTGCTAATGATTGTCATGTTCCTCTTCGTTACAGCATTTAGATGTATTCATTTATGTTCTTTTAAAAAAATGCAATTTAACACATCAGGAAAGTAAAAGGTCTTGGAAGGGTCCTTTGTCACACCCAAACCTAGATTAGGTAGTATCAGAGTAGTCTTTGTGTGGATGTGAATTGCAAGAGTGAACAATGGAAAATGCAACGATAGAGGATGAAAAAGTGATGTACGAGATCAAGCTCAAAATTTCTAAAAGGGTGGAAATAATGTATGAAACTCTACAGAAAGAGACAGAGGAAAAGGAGCAATTATAGCTTCAGTTGTGAGCCATGGAAGAGGTCCTAGAAGAACTGAAGCACAACAAACAAAATCTTCAAATAGAGAATGCTGAATTGAAGATGCATCTACATGAAGAGAAATAGGAAAAACATAGTTTGCTACGATAGTTGCAAGCAAAGGACGAGGCCTTGGAAAGCTACAACATGACCCATGTGAGGTAAAAAGTAATTGGCTGCAAACTGTTGAAGATAATGGGGTATGAAGGAAAATGATTGGGCATTAGTGGCCAAGGCATTGTCAACCCCATCAAAGTAGAAGAATTACCCCGTCAGGCAGGACTTAGGTATGTTAGAAAGGAAGTTGGTGAATGCGCTGAGACAACTAGCAAACCACCAACAATAGATGATGAGAAGCCCTCATCAGTTCCTTCCACATTGATAGTGGTGGTAAAATATGTTGATTTCCTTTTAGTTTCATCTTCACATGGAGATTTGGAGATCCCAATTACAGGGACAAGCATGAGGCTCCTTACCAGGACGAGGCACGAGGAGGAAAAAGAACTTGGTGTTAATAACCAAGGAATAACTCAACCATTGGAGGTTGTGTAAAGACCTCAATTTGCGGGCTTGAGATACACTGAGGGAGAATGCTCGAAGGTGTCATATTCTTCCGAGACATCATCGAAATCGTCGAGGAAAGAGAATGATGGGAACACATGCCCATCATCCCATGGCAATAACCATTGTAAGGAAAGAGCTGAGGTAAGATCTCATCGGCATACTTATACCAGAGACGACAAGGAAAGGTTTAACCACTCTCGACATTCAAATGTTCATTTCGATTATAATCATGTTTTTAATCATGGACATTTATCAAGACATCGAAAAACATGTACCTTTTGTGGATTACATAACCATACATTTTTCTAAGTGTTGGAAAAGAATGGTAGCACACAAAAAGATGAGGCGTGAAAGATCCTCTCAACAACAGGTAAAGAAACATGTTAAGTAGATCTGGAGGAAGAAAACCTATTGCAGTTATTGCGATAGAATTGGCCATCAAAGAGCCACATGTTGGAGGCTCCCTCCAGAGCAACGCCTTAAAGAAAAATTGTCGGTGCATGGACCAGGTGAAGCAGTTGTTTGAACATCGAATGTGCCATAGGGAGGTGACCCATTCACATTGATAAGTGAAAAATGGTTTCTAGATATGTTAGCGTTTCATGGTCGTGCTTT
This sequence comes from Pinus taeda, assembly GCA_000404065.3. NCBI lineage: Eukaryota > Viridiplantae > Streptophyta > Pinopsida > Pinales > Pinaceae > Pinus > Pinus taeda. Next base: position 501,730 of record APFE030901163.1, on the reverse strand, counting down.
TGTAAATCATTTGTTTCATTTTAAAATGTAAAAGTGATTGTAAAATTTCTCACTGTAGATCACCTGATAATGAAATAGACTAAAGCAAAATACTTGATCTACTTCTACAAACAAACTTGCGGAAGCTTAATCAATTTTGAGCAAGATCAAATAGAACACATATAACAGATAATGAGAAATCAATCACACATGAACACAGAAGAATACTCTGGGGAAAGCCTCAGCTAAAAACCCCGCTATTTATATTATCATTCAAGTGGATATATATTTGGATTACACAAAGCTTTAGCTCACAAGCTATCTAACTCTTAGTACAATTGCTCAATGCTTCTCATAGACTGAATAGACACAAAATATGCCTTCCTTGAGTCCTCCAAGCCTCCTATTTCCTTGCACAATTTCTCCTGGGTCCTCTAGCTGCCACCTGTGTGAATTCTCCTCACGCACACAACATTGTCCTTAGACTAAATTGTGTAATCCTCAAGGAATGAATTCCTTCTGCATGCAAGAGATATCCTCATGGGAATATTCCTGCAACTAGTAGTACAATGTCCCTTCCTCTGATCTCAACTGGGTCTCTGACTGAACTGACATGCATGAGTTATTTATGAGAGAATATTTAGTTATCTGAAGTACACTAGTCACATGCATGCATGCATTAACTAACTGAACTCACAATCAGTTCCGCAAACTGTTGGAACTAATATAACTAGACTTAACTCAGTTAACTGAGTTAACTAATTACAACTCAAAGTACAACTCATCCTGATCTCCTTAATTAAGGGATAACTTCCTCAATCAAGGGCATAACTGTTGCATGTCTTCACATAGATTTCATGTTTGATTTTCTCCAACTAATTAACTTAAGATTAATTAATTAATTATTTTTCAAACAACTGCTGAGATCAAATTCGAATTTTAATTCTCAATTTTAGTTCAGGGACTAACTAAAATTGGAATGTATCCTGAAATTCTATTTATAGGAATTTTATGTCTAGAACTTCTATTTCTAGCATTTCTTGTTGCTAGTTTCAACACTCCCTCTCAAAAAGAAAGGGATTATCTGTCACCCCAATCTTGTCTATGTGGAACTCGAATTTGCATTTTGACAATGCCTTAGTCAAAATATCTGCATCTTGCTCCTCGGTCGAAACATATTGCAACAACATGATCCTCTTCACCACACAGTCTCGAAGATGATGATACTAGATATCAATGTGCTTGGACCTTTCATGAAATACTGGATTCTCAGAGACTTTGATACAACTCTGATTATCGCAATAGATCACAGTCGGAACCATCCTCTGATAAAAAAATCCAACTAGAATTTTCTGCATCCAAATGGCCTCACGTGCTGCCTGATTTGCAGCCATGTATTCAGCCTCTGCTGAGCTAAGTGCAACTGACCTCTGTTTCCTGTTGTACCAAGAAACTGCAGCTAAACCAAGGTTGAAAATTCCTCCTTAAGTGCTCTTCTAATATGATGGACTCCCTCCCAATTTGCATCAGTGAAACCCTAAAGATTCTCTCCCTCTGTCCGTCTGTACCATAATCCATACTGAGATGTGCCTCTGAGGTATCTCAACACAAGGTTCGCTGCCTTCCAAAATAGCTTGGTAGGTTGAACCATATCTTGACTCAGTTGGTTCTCTTCAAAGCACAAATATGGTCATGTGTTCACTAAATAAATCAATGAACCCACAAGCTACCGCTAAATAGTAATAGCTACTACCTCACCTGAAGTAACATCCTCCTTCCTCTAGTTACCTACTAGAGGAGTCTGCATGGGCTTGCACTTCTCCATGTGGAATCACCTGAGTATCTCATTGGCATACTTACCTTGAGACAAACACTTCCCCATCTTCCTACCACACTTCCATGCCTAGAAAATAGTGCATGAGACCCATGTCTTTCATCTCGAATTCTCTTGCAAGGTCCTCCTTGCAAGACTTGATCAACTGATCATCACCTGTCAATATCAGATCATCAACATAAAGAACAATGATCAATGGCTTACCTTCTACCATGATGTGGTATAGGTTCACATCCGCTTCACTCTTTGTGAAGCCCAAATCGGTGAAATAGTTTTCGATCTTGGTGTTCCAAGCACGAGGTGCTTGCTTCATCCATACAAAGCTCTTTTGAGTCAGCACACATGCGATTCACGATCAAAGGTCTCAAATCCTTCCGGTTGCTCTATTTACACCTCTTCCTCAATCTTGCCATTGAGGAACATAGTCTTCACATCCATCTGATGGATCTTCCAACCCATCTAAGCTTATAGTGCCAACATCGATCTGATAGATGAGTACCTTGCTACAGGAGAAAAATTCTCATCATAGTCGATCCCCTCGACCTGTGAGAAACCACGGGCAATAAACCTTGCCTTATGTTCCTCCACACTACCATCAGCTACTTGATTTACCTTGTAAAGCCATCAACAACTCACCACTGACATGTTCTTCGGTCTTGGAAAAACATCCCAAACATTGTTCTGAACTATGGGGTCATACCCCTCCACCATAGCATCAACCCATACTGGCTACTACACTGCTTCCTCAAAGGACGATGGTTCAGTCTCTATACATTCCCCAACAAGGGCCATGTACCCAGTGTATCGCTGAGGTGACCTCCTCTCTCCGCGCTGAGAAGATGGTTGTACCACATTCTCTCTCGCATCCATCAACAATCTATCAGCTTCCCTTGAGCGTTTCCGCACATCTCTGGAAGACTCTTCATGAGTGGATGTCTCCACCCCTGGATCCTCTGCATGCGGCTGCTCCGCATCAGTCTGAGGCTCCTCCTCCTTAGGAACCAAAAGTTACTCCTCTGCATGCAACTTGAGATCCCTCTCAAGGGATACTCGCATGGCCTTCTTCTTGTTGAACTTCAGATCTTTGCATACCACTATCTTTTGACTGGTAGGCAAGAACACCTGATAGTTGTGGGGTGTATCAATGTACCCCACAAGTATCCCCAACTCAGCTGTTGGCTCTAGCTTCTTCTGGGCATCTTTGGTCACATGGAAGAATATCAGTGAGCCAAAGATCCTGAAGTGACTCACATATGGTCTCTTCCTGGGTAAAGCCTCCTTTGGTGTCTGCATCCCCAGTATATGATGCGGGCTTCTATTTTGAAATTATACTGCCGTATTGCATGCCTCAACCCACAATTGAAGTGGTAGGCCTTGGTCATGTAGCATCGCCCGAGCTTCTCCCACAATTGTTCTATTCTTCCTTTCATCCACCCCATTCTGCTGTGGGTTATGGGGTGCCATCAACTCTCGTTTGATTCCTTCTGCTGCATAGAAGTCCTTAAACTGTTGAGAGACATACTCTCCACCATTGTCACTTCGCAAGGCCCTTATTTCTTTCCAGATTCTTTCTCAACCAAGGCTTTGAACTCACAAAACCTTGAGAAGGTTTGATCCTTCTTCTGCATGAAGTAGATCCAACATCTACGAGAAAAATCATCAATGAAAATAACATAATACCTTTGTTTAGCGGTGGAGGCTGTCGAGAATGGTCCACACACATCTGTATGAACTCGCTCCAAGAGTGCTTCAGCTCAACTATCTCGATCATGAAAGGAAGATTTTGTATACTTACCCAAGGTACAACCTTTGCATGTATCCACTTTGTCAAGTTTACCCTTGGGAAGTCTGGTAGAAATCTGCTGCATGATCTTCAAGGCCCCATGGTGTAAGTGGTCCAATCTTCTATGCCATAGCTCACTAATATCTTGGCTTTGCACCAACTCTTCTTTGGAACTCAATGCAGCAAAATCATCTACCTCCATCTTGTAGAGATTCTTTACTTGAATCCCAATCCCCTTGGTTTATCCGATGCCAATGTGCCTCAGGAATGCCTTTCCTTTACTAAAGACTACATCATAGCCTTTGTCTTCCAACATAGCAACGAATACCAGGTTCTTCTTTAGTCCAGGCACATATTTTACATCAGTTAGGGTGAGAGGAGCTACATGCTCCCTCTGAAACACAACCATGCCTTCACTTGAAACATGGTACTTTCCATCATCGCCCATCTCTATGCACATTTGGAGGTCCTTCTCCTCCAAGGTACTAAATAAGCTCTTGTCGCGGGTCATGTGGAATGAGGCTTCACTATCCAGGTACCAAAAACAACCCACCATTGATGAAACCATGCATGCGATGAGGGTGAAATCCAATTCGAATTGTGAGGCCAATGCCTCACCATCTGATCCTTTCGAGGATCGCTTCTTGGATTTCTTTTGTGGACAATTTGTTGCATAATGGCCCACCTCATGAAAATGAAAGCATCACACTTTCAATTTGTCAATCTTCTTCCCACCATGGGAAGAAATCGATTTGGAATGGAAAGCCTTCCTTTTCCCTTTCCTTGCCTTACTCTCTAAGGCTAGATTTTCTTCATCATCATGCTTTGATGAAGAACCATCTCTGGTGCTTCTCCTGATCTCCTCCTGCATCATATCCAACCACAATCGTTCCCAATCTCGCAGTTTCTCTCTCTAATTTACTGAGTCTTGGTAGCTATGCCAGCTCTTAGGAAGACTGAGGAGAGCAAGACTCACCATGTCATCATCGGCTGTCATGATTCCTACACTTCCAAGCTCATCCTTGCAAGTGGTGAGCTTGTTCAGATATGTAGAGATCGTGTCGCCATTTTCACACTTGATTTTTCGAAGCTTGTCTTTCAGTGCCAACTTCCTCTGATCACTGCTGTTCTGATATAGATCCTTCAATGTCTTCCACATTGAAAACAATGTCTCCTTCCCATGGAGACTCGAGACAATATGGTCTCGAACTCCCTCCAGAAGAATCCTCCTCTCTCTAGCCACACATTTCTTCCATTCCACCGATTCGTGGGCATTAGCAGCTGCTGGCTTGGGGACTTATTGATCAATGAATTCCTTCAAACTGTTGTCCTCTAATACCGCTTCCATGCTATCCTTCCAGGATATATAATTTGAGCTGCCATCCAGGGCATACTCAAGTCTCAAACCGTTGAATGCCATTGGTGAAATTTGAGATGTGATAAGAATTCAATTTCTATAATCGATAACTTCAAACTTTGAACTTCTCCCTTCTTTATATAATGTTCTATGCTTTGATCACCTTTGATCTGATACCATGTAGAATTTCTCACTGTAGATCACTTGATAATGCAATATACTAAAGCAAAAAACTTGATCTACTTCTACAAACAAACTTGCGGAAGCTTCATCTATTTTGAGCAAGATCAAATAGAACACATATAACAAAGAATGAGAAATCAATCACACATGAACATAGAAGAATATTCTGGGGAAAGCCTCAGCTAAAAACCCCACTATCTATATTATCATATAGGTGGAAATATCTTTGGATTACACAAAGCTTTAGCTCACAAGCTATCCAACTCTCAGTACAATCCCTCAATGCTTCTCATAGACTGAATAAACACAACATATGCCTTCCTTCAGTCCTCAAAGCCTCCTATTCCCTTGTGCAGTTTCTCCTGGGTCCTTTGGTTTCCACCTGTGTGAATTCTCCTCACACACATAACAATGTCCTCAGACTAAATTGCGCAATCCTCAAGGAATGAATTCCTTTTGCATGCAAGAGATATCCTCATGGGAATATTCCTACTACTGATAATACATTGTCCCTTCCTCTGATCTCAACTGGGTCTCTGACTAAACTGACATGCATGAGTTATTTATGAGAGAATATTCAGCTATCTGAAGTATGCTAGTTACATGCATGCATGCATTAACTAACTGAACTCACAATCAATTCCAAAAATTGTTGGAACTAATCTAACTAGACTTAACTGAGTAAACTAAGTTAACTAATTACAACTCAAAGTACAACTCATCCTGATATCCTTAATTAAGGGATAACTTCCTCAATCAAGGGGATAAATGTTTCATGTCTTCACATAGACTTCATGTTTGATTTTCTCCAACTAATTAACTCATGATGAATTAATTAATTATTTTTCAAACAACTGCTGAGATCAAATTCGAATTTTAATTCTCAATTTTAGTTCAGGGACTAACTAAAATTGGAATGTATCCCGAAATGCTATTTATAGGAATTCTATTTTTAGCACTTCTATTTTTAGCATTTCTTGTTGCTATTTTCAACAGTGATGATGTGTTTTCCATCACTTGTTAAGCAACAATGATGTCTAGTCTTATTTTGAGTTGCATGTTAAACTCTAAAAGTGATGTTCTGTTTCCATCACTTGTCAAAACAATAATGTTTGGCCTTATTTTTGTAAATCATGTGTTGCAAGTGATGATGTGTTTTCCATCACTTGATGAAGCAGCAATGATATGCTCGCCTTGTTTTCGTAGCTACGGTATTGCATCCATCTTGATGTAAACTTGACCACCGAGTATGTGTTATAAACTCATGGCAAGTATGTGATGCTTGGGTCACTAGTTGGTCATGAAAGTCAAGCATATAATTTGCAAAATAATGTACTACAAGTGGAAAAGGTTGCATGTGTCAGCTCACTGCTTAAGGCTCCGAAGAACAAAGGTGAAGGAGAAGGAAGCGAGACCTTTCAGGACGCTTATGAAGTAGACAAGGTACAAAAAAGTTGCAGATTGTTTTTCATGCTTTTGGAGGACCAAAAGCTCCCTAGTGGGGAGGATTGATCCAAGTGGCTCCAGAGACACACACAAGACAAAGAGAACTTATGGAAGCTATAAAATCAAAGTGATCATAATGCTTTCAAACCAGGACCAGGGCATATATCTTGTCGTCTTGATCGCGACGGTGAATAGTTCGTCAATCCGAGCTCGTATGAGGGAGAACGAGCCAGTCAAAGTTTTGGTCAAAGTTGGGTTGTGGGCTAGGTTTAAGTGTCCTACAATTTGACCAACCTCGAGGCATGAAACCTAGCTCCCGAAAAAAGTTGAAATTACGGCCTCATTAATTTGCCCAATATCCCTTATTTTCTAATGGTTTGGAAAAACACCCCTATTTCTAATAAAATCAAAAAAATATATAATATGGTGGTGGGCCACCACCCCTGCCACCCCCAAAACTACATAACAATTTTTTTTTATTAAAAGGTCAATGGGCCATGACCCCTGCTTGCCAAACCACACCACATTATTTTAAAAAAGAATCAAATGTGAGTTGGCGGCCATCACCCCGCCAAACCCTCCTCTATTCACACATTAACAGCCATATATTATTATGGGGTGGGTGCGGGCCACCTCCAATGGACCCGGCCCATACCCCCAAAACTCCACCATATACCATTAAAAGGTCGGAGCTGGTGGGAGTTGAACCCACAACTGGTGGTAGGGCTAGCCCTACCCATGCGGCGGCTCCATGCTGAACACCAAAACCAATGCCTCCAAATAAATGTGCCAAACCAACCAAAACCCACAGTCCACAAATATTAATGTGCCACCAAAACAAGGAGCTGTGGGAGTTAAGGGGCGGGCTGCCCAATGCAAACCTGACCCCTCCTAAAAAAATGTGTATGCGGTTATTAAAAATTGATTTTTTAGTTAATATGGAGGGGTTGGGGTTTGACCACCCGACCTCCTCCTTATAATTCAAATCTCATACCAATCTGCCAAACCACATTTTGTTGACAACTCCACTTGTTAATTTATTATAAAACTCAACTTTAATTTGCATGAGGCAGGATGGAGGAACTAGGAGTGGGCACGGAAAATGAGACGAAATTATTTTTAAATTAATTTATTGCAGGTGGAACCATGACTAAGCGAAATTCTCAGGAGGGTGAAATTTTTGCAGTGTCCAAATTAGACAAACTTTGTGTCGATCTTACACCTCCCAGTGACACGAACTCGATGGCGCAGTCAGTTTCTTGATCTGAGCAACCAATTTGCGGAGGCCCCAGAGGAGGGAATCTTTGAGGAATATAAGTGGAATCTAAAATATTCCTTAAGCCGCAGATTTCCACTTTCTCAAAATTTAGAAATTTGACAGTCGATTTTTCACTATTCGACGCCACAAATATGATGGTGCATTTAGATTTTCCATTTGTTCATTTCATTTTTCAGCCACTTTTCTAAGTGGAGTGCAGGTGTCAACATTCATGAGCGAGCAATCATTTCCATATGATTCGATGCCGTGAGATCGATGGTCTGAACAACTTCACTAGATTGAAATCCTTTCCTTCAGATGGCCCCTGGATGTGAGGTATATGCAGTGTGTTCATGTACTTCTTTTTCTATGAATTGTGGTGCACAAATCCCTATTTGATGCTTGATGTGGGATCTTGTTTCTTACTCGTTTTCATGATTCCTGCTTGATGTGATGCAGAATCATCTGTGTGATGTACTTGTTGTCATGATTCGTCATGTGGTGTTTTGAGATCCCTTTGTTGTATGTTGATGGGATACTCGTTTTGTCGATATGTATGCTTGCATTTATATCCCTTTTAGTCCATGTTGACGAGATGCTCATCATGCATGAGTTTATGTCATACCGATAGGAGTCCTTTTTTACTGAGAGTTCTTGTAGCGGAACATCCTTTGGAGCCACTCCTTTGTGAGGGCATTTTCCTTGTATGATAGCGACATCACCTCTTATGTACATCATCACTATTGACAAGACTTAATGCAGTGGCCTAACCATCTTGACATCGAGGCCCGGAGACGTAGTCCCTCCTGGACAAACTCCATTATCAACAGCTTATGTTTTCATGTGACGATGATTGTCATGTTCCTCTTCTTTACAACATGTAGATGTATTCATTTATGTTCTTTAAAAAAAATGCAATTCAACACATCATGAAAGTAAAAGGTCTTGGAAGGGTCCTTTGTCACACTCGGAATCGGATCACAATGTGATCTCATACTCCCTCCAATATTATTCTCCTCACCTTGGCTACATATTTCTTCCAATGGGATAGGTTTTTTGCATCATATGCATGTGGTTTTGAAACATATGTAATGATGTATTCTAGAAATATGTAGTCACCCAACACCTCCGCCATACGGTATTTCCATGTAATGAAATTAGAGTTTCCTTCCAAGGCATACTCTAGTCTCTACCCATTGAAGGTCATCTTCACAACTCTGAAGAGATATTGCTACACTGAACTGCAAATTTGAACCTCCTGAGAAACAACTTTGAAATTCGTGTTCTAATGTGAATCATGCTCTAATACCATGTAGAAATTATGGTGTAGATTTGCAACTTCTCATGAAATTTTAATCAAAACTACAAGACACAAACCTACTCTATTGCACTGTCGAATTCAATTCATAATTTAGAAATCAATAAAAACATGCAATGAGAAATAACACATGCACACAATATTTTTTCCAGGGGAAATAAAACTGCTAAAAACCTCTTTTCCTGCTTCCATTAATTTGATGAATAGAGATGTATTACAATTTCTAGCTCAATTCGACCTCACCCTGCAAGTAAAGAGCCTATCTCTCTACTCACTAAGAAGCTCTAACCTAAACTTAGTCAATTTATGCCTCTGCTTGAGCCCCTATTTCCTTGTGCAATTCTTGAGGAGATTAGGCCCCCATTGTTTAGGAATTTCCTCCAAAATGATTGTGCAACTCCCAAGGTTGATCATTTGACTGCACGCAACACCTATACACTCAAGAATAGTTGAATTCTCTACATGCACTAGCTATTTTGGGTTGATTAATGAGTTAACTAGATGATCATTAAATCAGACTGAAATCCCACTGCACAACTGATCTTCCACTAGTCCCTCCAACAATTAGAACTAGTTTAACTGAAACGAACTTGAAATAACTAACTTTGATTACTACAAAATTAGTAATCACACATGCTTAACTAAACTCCAATTCCTCTAATTCAAATTTACTGAGTAAACTAAGTGACATAAGCCATGTCACACAAGTTAAATACATCCAAATTGTTTTTTGATGTGGAGATTCAAATTTTCTCAATTTGACCAAGGAAAAATCAAATTGAGACTTTCTTGGTACATTTTTCAACACATCACACATCGACATATGAGTAGGTTATAGATATTCTTACAAAGGTTTTTCCGAAAGGGAAGTTATTGGTATTCAGAGAGCAACTTGGACTGATGGATGTGACCCCTCCTGATAGGGGGCATCACTGATCGAGAACATTAACCTACCTCTTCCCCCCTGTCTAAGCTCCCAGGGTGAGGAATTGAGCCATGTTGGAAATACTGAGAGGGGGGGATGAATCAGTATTTATTTTCAATTTTTATTTTTAATAGTTATATCACTTATAATTAGAACACCAAATGAACAATAAGAATAAATACTTTTATGAATCAGGAATAACGAGTACTTCAATCCTCTTCTTTACAATAAATCAAGTACAATATAGTGTAGGGCTCCAATCCTAGATGAAGACACCAATATCCAATCCCCCGGGATCCAGCTTGTATTTTTGCTAAGCACTGACTTGGTGTCATGCGGAAAGAGTTATTTTTGCGGACAAACCTAACCTCCCTAGGAGTCTAAGACTCTCTAGTGACAAACAAAACAAACAAGAGCAATCCTTCTCTAAACATACATTATCCTATGAGAAACCAAGTTTTGTTCGATCCTACCTCAAATCCAACGCTTGTTGTAGCAGTCCAGCCTTGCTGATCCAGATGAGCTCCTCCTTCACTTTAAGACCTGCATACACTAACAGTCAAACGATTACATAACACCTGAATATTTCATAAAACAAAGCATATTCATCATATAGACCAAGGAATACATGAAATAATTCATTAACAAACCATTGAGAAGAATGGACTTATTTGTATTAAAGAAACAAAGGAACCATTACAACCTGAGCCTTGGTGTTGTGCAAGCTCCTCCCAGGGTCCAGCAAGAGATTTCCTCTACTTTGACAAGCTCCCCCACTCCCACTATGGCAACAAGGAAGGATAGTGATCTCTCCTCACAAGTCAACAAATGGAAGTCCTAATTCCAGCAGCATTTACCCTTTAGAATGTTCAGCTTTCAACCTCCCCTCCTCTAGCCCAAGGCCTGTATTTATAGTGTTCTAGAGGAAGTTATTCAGTTCCAACATCAATGGGATACTCCCTCTTTTGGATGGGGTAGCTCCTCTCTTGATGGGATAAGTTCCTCTATAATAGGGATGCATGAACCATCTGGAGGCGCTCAATACACGTCAAACACTCTTCTAGAAGGCTCTAGAAGTGACCACAAGTAACTTTTTTAAGATGAAACTCGCGCCTTTTGACCTTTACAGGGGTACGCACCCATCCTTTGGCTTACAGAGCGTACAAGTACGCAGGTACAATGAGTTTGGGATGCGTACACGCAGGCAAGGTAGAGAGAACCTGCGTACCCAGAGATAAACATGTTTTAGTGACTTTCTCTCTTTTTTGAAGCTTGACATGAAGAGAAGAGGTATTAGGCTTGACAAGGAGGATAATAAGACTATTGATGGAGCCATATTAATTGCAGATAGTCATGGTGACAAATTTCAGTGTAACAGATTGCCCCCTAAAGTACGAAGCCTGTAACGAATAAGGGTTTTATATCATATAGGAAGGGTGAAGTACTTTATCATTTCGAGGATCATCTTGTGGAGAGCCCGGTTAGAA
>APFE030901163.1:460193-479147 GCA_000404065.3 Pinus taeda | reverse complement strand
TGGGGTTGACCTTGAGGAAGGTATTGTCCCGTAGGGACATATTGTCCTTGAGGTTGCCCCCCAGACACAAATTGAGCACCCTGGGGTTGCCCCCCAGGAAAATATGAAGTACCCTGAGGTTGCGCCCCAGGCGGATAAGAAGTACCTTGAGGCTGCCCCCCAGGCGGTAAATGATTGCCTTGAGGCTGGCCTGACATCATGAGAATTTCTTCAGCACTCAACTGACTATTGCCACTACTTCCAGCTAATAACTTCTGCTCGTAGGGATGAGGAGATGCTCTTGAAAAATTACCAGAAATGGACTGATACCCAACTGGAACAGACAGACCGCCGTATAAATAGCCATCTGGAGATGACGGACTCGACATATATGCGGGAGGAGTAAAAACTCTAGGTGGAAAAGGAAAACGAGGTGGAGAAAAACTGACTGAGTTGTCCAAAAAATTGGTCAACGAAAGATACCAAGTGGTAGCTCGAGGGGACTGTAAAATATAGACTCACGCTCTCTGAGATCGAGAGAAGGTATATCTTCTTCAAGATAAGAAGCACCTAGATCTTCTTCGGGGGCGAGTTCTTCAATAGAAATCAAACCAGAAGGGAGATTTTCGGTGACGACTCTTTCTACCTTAGGTGAACCAGGAACACTAGAAGATGGAGTAACAGGTTCGGATATTTGAGGTTCTTCACCTATATCACCGGCAAATGTAACACTACCAGTAAGTTCAGAAACCTCAACAGCTTCAGGATCGTATCCTATTTCTAAATCTTGGTAATCCGGATGAACTACCAATGAAGACTCTCCTTCTTCAATTGAAATTATTCTACTGCCACCAGGAGTGACAAGGATTTTTAATCCTTCGTAATAAGGCCGGTCCTCTTCAGGAGGTGCACCCTGTGCTCTACGGCCTCGCCTCAATATATCGGCCAAACTAACAACTTCAGGAGACTCGCCCCGAAAGTCTACGGGAGCGTCTCGGTGGTTCAGCCACAGCTAAAGATTTTTAACTACTAAACATGAAATCAAAGTAAAATCTCAAGAAAAACACCTAAAGTCGCTAAAGAACCAATCAATTTTGAAACACACGCCTAAAGAATCTAGGGCGTCAAACCAAACACAAACGGTAGCTTCCGGACCAAAAACACTAGTTGGTGATGAAATCCAACCTCGTAGGATTCAGTACAGAAAGAGCGGGTGGAACAGTTACCCCGGCAACCTGCTTAATGAATAGACTGGACCAAGTTCCTCCACTTTAACCGTCTCGATTGAAGTGAACCCCCCAGAAAATCCAAGTGAGTCTAGCCGACGTCTGTTCCAGGTACAGTGGGATCTTCCCACCACCGTCACCTTGGGTAGAATCCTAGGATTATGGCCACTCAGGTTACCAACAGCAACAAATATATCTGGGGGAACAGTCTACACTCCGACAGCACGCAAGGGCAGAGTAACAAGCTCAATCCCCTTACCGGCTCCTTGACAATGGTCAATCCAAGGTTTACCGATAAGTGATCCCCTGGCTCCTCAACAATAATCTGAGGTTTACCGTTTGTAATACGTGCGTGCCTGGCGTCGTTCCCAACGAGGGAGGATTGATCCCCTCACTGGTTCGGACACGAGCTCGTGCTTCTCCTTTAAGAGGAGCTTTCCCAGAATATAAATGTAACAGCTGGATTTATTCGATCACAAGATAAGCTACTTGTTTGGTTTAATAGTCTTGGAGAGTTAATTACTCACCTACTCCAAGACACTAGCCTGATCTATGTTGGTGCTTCAGAGCCCTAGAAAATAAAAATTTCTAAGTTAATTTTACTTTAAGCGTTGATTTTAATGGCTGTTCTTTAAGACAAAGGTGATGGAGATCAAACTTGGTGGTGTATAGACTCGACTCCAATTCTCTAAAAGATGCACCTAAGATGATTGATAATTTTTCTTTTCAATGAATGTCCTAATTAAGAGAGTTGAGAGAATGCAATCTTTTCAATAAACACAACTTTCTCAAAAGACAATCAAAGAAACAATTTCTTTTATCTTTCAAAACACATAAAACAAGACCACTCTCTACTTAACAAAAAAATTATTTTCTCTTTCAAGACGTCAAATGTTACTTTAAAGCAAATGTCGCAAAGGAGATCGTTGATATTTTCCTATCTAGCGAAAAGCATGTAAAACTAATCTAATCAAAGCAAATTCAAGATCTATGCAAATTTATGAAAAATCACTCAAAAAGCGAAACAAAGGAAATGAATCTAACTTTTTCTTAACAACTTAATCTAAGAAGCAAAAGCTTACTAGGATGATTCTTGGGATGTTTTACTTGGCAATGATCGATCCAAGGACTAGTTTATGTAGAATCATAAACTAATCAAAACAAAAATTCAATCTCTTTTTGTTCTTTTATAAAATGAAATTCACAACTTTAAATGAACAAGCTTATTGAAATTTTGCAAAGAGACAACACAAAGGTAGGTTGCTCACGAGGGTAGATTTCGCGACTGGCCCGACTCCTAAGAAGACCGACAAAACCAAAGATATATAAGGCTTTGTGACTTCTAAACCCAAAGTCACTACAGGACCAATATAAAAACCAAACCCTAAGGCTAAAATCTCAAGGAATTTCACTAAAACTTTCGACACTAATGGAAAAAGTATAGGTGAAGGTTTCTGACAGTCAACCAATGGTTCTGGGCAGAAAAAACTAAGAAAAACAAATTCAAAAGGGAGAAACTGATAAAAAAGGGAAATTTTCTTAATTTTACCAGGGTACGCAGGCAACCTGTTTAACCAGGTGCGGGCACACTCTGTGTACACAGATACAGTGCGTACAAGTACGCACTGTGTCTAACTCAGAGGGTGCGTACTACTACAAAATGAAGAAAAACTAAGTTCTAACTCGACTCTAAGCTAAGCCACCCAAAAACACAGTCAAGCAACCAAAAAACAAAAGAAACAAGACTCTTTTAAGATCAAAGTAATACTCAAATGAAAAATCAATCACATCAATGGATTCCCCAGTGGAGTTGCCAATTTGTCATGCGGAAAGATTTATTTTTGCGGACAAACCTAACCTCCCTAGGAGTCTAAGACTCTCTAGTGACAAACAAAACAAATAAGAGCAATCCTTCTCTAAACATACATTATCCTATGAGAAACCAAGTGTTGTTCGATCCTACCTCAAATCCAACGCTTGTTGTAGCAGTCCAGCCTTGCTGATCCAGATGAGCTCCTCCTTCACTTTAAGACCTGCATACACTAACAAGGCAAACGATTACATAACACCTGAATATTTCATAAAACAAAGCATATTCATCACATAGACCAAGGAGTACATGAAATAATTCATTAACAACAAATCATTGAGAAGAATGGACTTATTTGTATTAAGGAAACAAAAAAGGAACCATTACAACCTGAGCCTTGGTGTTGTGCAAGCTCCTCCCAGGGTCCAACAAGAGATTTCCTCTATTTGACAAGCTCACCCACTCCCAATATGGCAACAAGGAAGGATAGTGATCTCTCCTCACAAGTCAACAATGGAAGTCCTAATTCCAGCAGCATTTACCCTTTGGAATGTTCAGCTTTCAACCTCCCCTCCTCTGGCCCAATGCCTCTATTTATAGTATTCTAGAGGAAGTTATTTAGTTCCAACATCAATGGGATACTCCCTCTTTTGGATGGGGAGCTCCTCTCTTGATGGGATAAGTTCCTCTATCATAGGGATGCATGAACCATCTGGAGGCGCTCAATACACGTCAAACACTCTTCTAGAAGGCTCTAGAAGTGACCACAAGTAACTTTTTTAAGATGAAACTCGCGCCTTTTGACTTTTACAGGGGTACGCACCCATCCTTTGGCTTACAGAGCGTACAAGTACGTAGGTACAATGAGTTTGGGATGCATACACGCAGGCAAGGTAGAGAGAATCTGCGTACCCAGAGATAAACATGTTTTTTAGTGACTTTCTCTCTTTTTTGAAGTTTGACATGAAGAGCAGAGGCATTAGGCTTGACAAGGAGGATAATATGACTATTGATGGAGCCATATTAACTGTAGATAGTCATGGTGACAAATTTCAGTGTAACACTTGGACTTCCCAAGGCTCCAACCTTGTCACTTTGAGGCACCAACCTCTAGGGCTCCAAACCTATCTTTGGTACAAGCTCCAACCTGGTCTTCTCGAGGACTCATATCCTCTAGGGCTCCAACCCTATCTCCCAAGGCACCAATCTTGTCTCTATGAGGCTCCAACCCTTATCTTCAATTCGTAAGGATAAGTTTGATGATTCTTCACGACTCCCAATATCTTCTGCAATGAGTCGTGGAAATATCTTCGTCAACATTGCCTTCTCCAAATCACTTCATTAATGAAAACCTTGTATTCACATGAAGGTGTCTCCATAGCTCTTCATGGTACCCAAACAAATCTCCAAAGTCACCTCATGAGGACCTTCAACCGTGCATCACAAGGTCAATAATTAACTCCAAAATCTGCTACTATAAGGTCTCTTCAATAGGTCATCAACAATGCTTCAAGATGTCTTCAATAACTATTTCAAAATATTCTCCAATGGTTAAGTTGCTTCAACAAATCTTCAAACTATGCTTCAAGGAGGTCTTCACTAAACTGCCCCAAGAACTCTTCAAGATAAAAAAAAGCCTTCTAGATGATCCTTCAAGATCAGCTAAAAACTTCTCAACAAGATGTCTGCATACAATGTCCTTCAAAGGTGTCTTCAATAATGTCTTGTCATCTACTCAAGGGTCTTCTTCAAGGGCTTACTCAGTTACTCTTCAAGGTCAACAAGTAGTTTACAAGGGTTTGTCCAAAAACTGCTCCAAGTCTGATGTTCTTCAAGTATTCCCTGCTATTATAATGCTGCTCCAGGCCAATAATGCTCCAAAGATACTCTTTCAAACAAGATATTTTATATTGTACTTTGAAAGCTTAAGATTTGGCTAATGATGAAACTGATGCATCTTTTCTTCCTTTAATTTTGTGAACTAAATGTGTTCTTCCCTTGATGATGTGATTACATTGTTCTTGATTATGTGGTTGTGCTTTGGTCAAGACAGTCACATAGGTACGAATTTTACTTGAAACTATTATAGGTCACCTTCTCTAACAGTGATGATGGTGTCCTTACTAATTGCTTCTTAAATGACCAGAAAAGAATATCTTCAGTACTCCTCTACTTCACTGCTTTAGATAATGAACTTGTTGTAGCCAATAACTTCATATTGAGACAAGATAACTCACAAATCTAAGATAGTCCTAGACTGCAATCCAAAATAGTCTGCAATATGAGACATCCCTCTGTAATGATAGCTTCTACAAGAGGCAAGTTTGAGCTCTCCACACATAAGCTACCATAGGTAACTGAACTAATATCACCCTGATGTCCGAACTAAGGAGAAACTTATCCACATGATTGAGCTAAAAGCCTCAGATCACTAGTCTGAATTTCTTCAATGGGACTGAAATCTATAACAAAGATCTGAGTTCTATCCTCCAGCAAATGAGCACAATCCAACACTACAAACACAGGTGTATACTTTAGGTTTCAAGATGATTATCCTTGTCCAAGTTTTCCACTCACCTGAGGTAACCTAATCATAAATACTTAGCCCAAAACATGATGCCAAAGTCCTTCTCGGCCTCCTTAATTATGTGCACAATCTCTGAATTTCTGTGATCCTCACCAAAAAAATTTGATGGGAAGAATGAGAAGTATGAACCTATATTAATACTAGTTTTGACTCATAATTAAAGGAAACATCTCTTGGATGTAAGGCTAACTTGCACGAGTCAGCTCATATTGGCTTCCATTAAAAAATATTATTTTTCAACATTAAAATCCATTTTCTCTTAAAAAGTAGGGAGTTTAGGGATGTGTAATAGCTCTTTAGAAAGAGGTAAAATTCATCTACACTCCTATGCCAATCCCATTCTTAAATAGGGTCATTTTACCACCAATAAAATCATTTTTTTGATACTGTCATTATTATTTATTTATGGAAGCCATTAGGATTTTAGTTTTTGGCATTCAATGTTTAGGGCTCCTTTATAGAATTAGGACATCAAGATGATTAGTATTAGGGCTTATTTAAAGGTATCATGGACATAAAAAATACTAGGGTGACTTTCAATATGTCTTCATGGGCATCTTCATTTAAGGCTTCATCATCAATGATCTAAGGCTTTTCATGGACATTAGTGCAAGGGCTTCTTCATTAGGATTAGGGCTTCATTCATGTATGTGAAGGTCTTGTTTATAGTCTTAATTTTCCATACACATAGGCTTCCATTCATATATTAAGGGCATCATAAGTATTAGGACTTGTAGCCATATGTTAGGGCTAAGGCATATTCTATAGTATTATGGGAATTTAGATCATGCATCATCAATCTAGGGCATAAATGTACTTAGGGTTTTGTCATGTCATTAGGGCAACATCATGGAAGGGATTAAGGCATGTATCACAAGAATATTTTCCATCTCCAAGAATTCCATATTGACATCGATGAAAAACTTGACCAACTGTCTCCCCCTTTGTCATTGATGGAAATATTATTTCCCTTCAATATTCTCTCGCCATTTGACATCAATGGAAAAGAGGGTGACCAAGTATTCCCCCTATCAAGTTGCTTCTTGATATGTTGCTCCCATTGTATTTTATTCATCAATGATAGTTATCCATGATAGATATGTTGCTCCCCCTGTCAAGGTGCTCTTCCTTTTGGCAATGTGGTCCATGATAGATGTGTTTGCATTTCTTCATGTGATGAACCAACTACCCTTGCTAGCATAAACTCCTATAGCTCAAGAAAGATTGCTTTCCTTGTGATCAAGTGGAAGGCATCTTCAACAATGGTCCATCGGATGAGTAAAGGATTATGTTGTTCAATGGAGTTTCACCCGAGAGATGATCTATCAAAAGATGATTGTCCATGTGTGACTCGTCAAGGGCTTCGGATAGTTTTTTTAAGAGTATTCAAAAATCACAAGCTCCCCCTAACAATATGCATGGTCTCTTTTTTGACAGAGTCTCATCATTAAATAATTGGAATATCATATCTGCCAAATATGTCTTCATCAAATCAACAACATGTATTGTTGGCTTGAGTGTTCAAGAGACTTTCTGATCCAATTTTCTTCCTTCTCCATACTTGTGTAACTTTCTTTTTTGGCTTGGTAGTCATGGTTTTAGCTTTTTTATTCAAGTTACAGTCACGAGCCATATGCCCAATGCTATGACATTTGAAGCACTCCATCTTGTTCATGAATGATGAATCATGACTTCTTCTTGCATATTTGGTTCTAGGGTGCTAATGTGGACCATTATAATTGTCCTTGTGGGATGCCCTACAATATTTTTCCATGTGCCCAAAATTTGTACAAGAATAGAAATAACCAAAAAATATACTTTGGTACCTAGAGGATGGAGATTTCCTTGATTTGCTTCTAAAGTCATTATGCCTTAGGATCCTTTGATGATATCCATTTCCTCTTGCATCTTTGACACCATATGCATATTTTCTTGGAGGAGGGTTTCTTCCAATGTCATCTTGACTCTTCTCCTTTATTTTGTTGAAACTGGGGGCAACAATATTTCTTCCAAGCTTCTCTGCATCCTTGTTGTTTGAAGCATTAGGTTTTGAATCATTTGTTTTTGAGGGTTCACCTACATATCCAAGACCTGATTTATCAAGAGGAGATCTTTGATGACTTAGGATGTCATCTAGAGTTTGATATCTCTTTAGACTCTTGTTCAAATGATCAACTTATTTCTTTAGGAAATCGATTTCTTCTTTCATAATATTTCATTCCTCATCCTTCTCTTCGAATTGGAATATCATGCCATTTCTTTCCTTTTCATCTTCATCGACTTGCCCTTCCAGGAGGATCAAAACTTCCATCAACCTTTCATCTCCTTGTGCTTTTTTCTTTGATTATTCCAAATGATATTTAAGGGAGGAAACCTCTTCATTATACTAACCAATTTTTCTTTCAAGTTTGTTCAATTATTCATGTCTTTGATCAAGATAGTTTGACAAAGTGTCTTCCTTTTTCTTTGCTTTATCCAATAGATTTGTCATGGATATGACTTCTTCATGATGCATTTTCTTGTTTTGATGAAATTCCTCCTTAAGCTTGGCGAGCTACTTATCTCTTTCTTGTACTTGAAGCTTAAATAGGTCAAATTCCTTCCTTGTCATATCAAGTTCATGGTCACCATCTTGTGATTGCTTCTTGAGATCCTCATTTTCCATTTTCAATTTTCTTATCTCTTCTAGGATAGCTACAAGTTTTGCCTTGACATCTTCTTCATTTTTTTCATCTTCTAGGTTCTCCTTAGTCTTGATGTCTTCACTCTTGTTTTTAGCGTCCTTTATGGGTTCAGGATTTCCTTCTTGATTTTCATCATCTTCATGAATTAAGGTCATGGTAAATTCTCCTTTTGAGTGAAGATCTTGAAGTTTGTTCCACATACCTTTTTCCAATGAACATTTCTCCACTTTGGCCTTTATAGGATCTGGTAGCCCACTCAAGATTGATTTTATCGCTCTTGCATTATATTCCTTGGATTCTTTTTCCATCGTGCTTTTAGTAATCACTGATTCCCAGACTTCAAAATCTTGGTCCATTAAGAAATTCTTCATTCTTACCTTCCATATATCAAAGCTTCCATCGAACAATGGAGCTTTCCCAATTTTATTATCTTCTACTTTCATTGTTGAAGAAGAGACATCTTTAGAAGGAATGGAGGCTTTCTTCCTTGGATTTGCCATTTGTGTTCTAAGGATCTACCTTCAAGCTATTAGGCTTTGAGGGAAGGCACTGGCTCTGATTCCAATTGTTGGAAATAATGAGAGGGGGGGTGAATTAGTATTTCTTTTCAATTGTTATTTTTACCAGTTATAACACTTATAATTAGAACACAAAATGAACAATAAGAATAAATACTTTTATTAATTGGGAATAATGAGGAATTCAGTCCTATTATTTACAATAAATCAAGTACAATAGATTGCAAGGATCCAACCCTATATGAAGACACCAATCTCCAATCCCCTAGGCTCCAACCTGTATTTTTTCCAAACACCGACTTGAACTTCCCAAGGCTCTAACCTTGTCGCTTTGAGGCACCAACCTCTAGGGATCCAACCCTATCTCTGGTACATGCTCCAACCTGGTCTTCTTGAGGACTCCTATCCTCTAGGGCTCCAAACCTATCTCCCAAGGCACCAAACTTGTCTTTGTGAGCCTCCAACCTTTAGGCCTTCAACTCTTAGCTTCAATTTATTAAGATAAATTTGATAATTTTTCATGACTCCCAATATCTTCTGAAACTAGCCCTGACAATATCTTCGTCAACACTGCCTTCTCCAAATCACTTCATCAATGAAAACCTTGTCTTCACATGAAGGTGTCTCCATAGCTCTTTATGGTACCCAAAAAAAATCTCCAAAGTCACCTCATGAGAGCCTTCAGTTGTGTATCACAAAGTCAACAATTAACTCCAAGATCTTCTACTACAAGGTCTCTTCAATAGGTCATCAATAATGCTTCAATAACTATTTAAAAATATTCTCTAATGGTTAAGTTGCTTCAACAAATATTCAAACTATGCTTCAAGGAGATCTTCACTAAACCACCCCAAGAACTCTTCAAGATAACAGAGTCTTCTATATGATCCTTCCAGATTAGTTAAAAATTTCTCAATAAGATGTTTGCATAGAATGTCCTTCAAAGGTGTCTTCAATAATGTATTGTAATTTGCTCAAGGGTCTTCTTCAAGGGATTACTCGGTTACTCTTCAAGGTCAACAAGAAGTTTACAAGGTCTATCCAAAAACTACTCCAATTCTGATGTTCTCGTATTCCCTCCTATTATAATTTTGCTCCAGGCCATCAATGCTCCAAGGATTCTATTTCAAACAAGATCTTTTATGTTGTATTTTCAAAGATTAAGATTTATGCTAATGATGAAACTGATGCATTTTTTCTTCCTTTAATTCTGTGAATTGAATGTGTTCTTCCCCTGATGATGTGATTACATTTTTCTTGATTATGTTGTTGTGCTTTGGTCAATATAATCCTAGAGGTACCTCTTTTACTTCTTGAAACTATTGTAGGTAACCTATAACAATTATGATTATTTCCTTACCAATTGCTTCTTAAATGACCGAAAGAGAATATCTTTAGTACTCCTTCTACTTCACTACTTTAAATAATGAACCTGTTGTAGACAATAACTTAATATTGAGACAAGATAAATCACAAATCCGAGATAGTCCTAGACTTCAATCCAAAATAGTCTGCAATCTGAGACAATCCTCTGTAATGCTAGCTTCTATAGGAGACAAGGTCAAGCTCTCCACAAAGAAGCTTCCACAGATAACTAAACTAATAGCACCCTGAAGTCTGAGCTAAGGAGAAACCTATCCACAGGACTAAGCTAAAAGCCTCACATAACTGGTATGGAGTTCTTCAATGGGACTGCAATCTATAACAAAGATCTGAGTTATGTCCTCCAACAAATAAGAACAATCCAATGCTACAAAAACAGGTGTATACTTCAGGTTTCAATATGATTGTCATTTTCTGAGCTGTCCACTAGCTTGAGGTAACCAAATCAAAAATATTTAGCCCAAAACACTGCTAAAGTCCTCCTCGGACTCCTTGATTATGTGCTAGATTACTGAATTTTTATGATCGTCATCGAAATTTTTTGATGGGAAGAATGAGGAGTACAAACCTATATTAATACTTGTTTTGAATCATAGTGAAAGGACATGTCTCTTGGACGTAAGGCCGACTTGCATGAGTCAACTCATGTTGGCTTGCATTAAAAAATAATTTTTTTCAAATTAAAAATTCATTTTCTCTTCAACGATAGGGAGTTTGGGGGCGTGTAATAGCTTGTTAGGAAAAGGAAAAAATCCTCTGCACTTCTATGTCAATCCCATCCTTAAATAGGGTAATTTTACTAGCAATAAAATTATTTTTGTGAGACTATCACTATTATTTTATTTATGGCATCCATTAGGATTTTAGTTTTAGGAATTCAATGTTTAGGGCTCCTTCTTTATAGAATTAGGCCATCAAGATGATTAGGATTAGGGATTTTTTAAAGGTATCATGGGAATCAACAAGACTAGGGTTCCATTTCAATATGTCTTCATGGGAATCTTCATTTAAGGCTTCATCATCAATGATCTAAGGCTTTTCATGGACATTAGGGCAAGGGATTCTTCATTAGGATTAGGGCTTCATTCATGTATGTGAAGGTTTTCTTTATAGGCTTAGGGTTCCATACACATAGGCTTCCATTCATGTATATTAAGGGCATCATAAATATTAGTACTTTCATCAATGTGTTAGGGTTAAGGCATATTCTAGAGTATTATGGGCATTTAGATCATGCATCACCAATGTAGGACATAAATGTACTTAGGATCTTGCCATGTAGTTAGGGAAACATCATGAAAGGGTTTAATGCATGTATCACAAGGATATTTTCCATATCCAACCATGCCATATTGACATTAATGACAGCCTTGAACAGCAAGCCAAAGAGCTCCTAGGGTTGAGGGAACTCTAGATAATATGTGTGCGTGATCCCTACTCTTGCAATAGGTTAGGTATATCCCCTATTTTCACCCATAGGGTGTGTGTGATCCTTGTCCGTTTTGAAAATTCTGGTATCTCCCCCTATCTTGATCTAGCAGAGTATACCCCAGCTAGCATCATACCCCAAACATGGGATGTTTGGGATTGTCCCTCCCCATTTGGCTAACGGGTTGAGCAGGCTTGGAGGTGTGTGATCCTTACCTTTGATAAGTCGGTATCTCACCCAAGCACGGATTATGATGCAAGTGTTCTACCATGTGACTCTTGAGAATCATTTTTTAGAAGATCGATAAGTAATAGGATGAATTTGATCCTTACTTCTTATATAGATAGTGATGTCTCACCCATTGATTGCATAATGGGATGTTTATGATACTTGCTTGGTAATTTGTATCTTGCTATTTCTCGATATAGGGTGGAAGTCGTATGCTCCCCTATGAGATGACTTGGGTGGAGAGTGTCCTATAGGACCTTCCCCACCATGGTCGACATGAGGTGAGATTGTCCCATAAGACCTTCCTCAAATTCCCGAGAGGGTGGTAGTTGTCACTCCCCGTGATTATTATTCTTTAGATTCGAGAATTCTTCAGTAGAGAGATTTGAGAAAAGTTGGGATATGATTTGATGATAAGATAATTGTGATGATTACATGATGTAGTTGGAATTTCTCCCTAGCTGAGAGGGAGTGTAATTGGAATCTTAGTGACAAATTCGAATCATTGGACTAAATTCCTCTTTTTGAGAGGACCAAATTTGACCTTTGAAGCACTTGATTCGGATAAGGGAAAGTGTATTTTTGAAGTGAAGCCCACAATGTTAAAATTGTTAAGGTTAGCCTAAGGAAAAATTAACCCTTCTCCAACACATATAAATACAAGTGACTTCAACCTCATTTGGACATCATCACAACGACATCTCTTCTTCTCTCTCTAAAATGGATTAGTTCTTACAAGTCAAGGGCAACTTCTCTTTCACACATGCGAGGGTCCAAGGAGGTAAATTTTGCATTGAATTTTTAGCTAGATAGATTGACCGAGTTTGAATTCATCATTTGACTTTCTTTGACTAGGAAATTTTTTATTTTCAAAGGTCGAGCTGATTGGCACAAGAACCAACATTTTCTGGGTTGTTTGACCAGAGTTGGCCACATACTTTGACTGCAAGAAATTACAAATTTTGGCTGCAGACTTTCTCTCTCTCTTGACCACGTTTGATGGGACTTTAGTTGATTGTTTTGGTCTGACTTTGACCATAAGATGAATCCGTATTTATTGCTAATTTGATCGAGTTGTTTTGAAGGGTTGACTATTGACTTTTTTGCCTAGTTAGGGTAGACTTTGACTATTGTTGACTTGGAAAAAATGCAGATAGTTGACCATATTTGACTCTTCATCATTGGTATATTGGTTTTATAGTTGGTTTACTTGGTTGATAGTCAAAGCCTTTGACTTTGACTCTTTGGATATTTCACATTGTACTATGTACTGAACATTTTATGACAATTTAATAGAAGAATAATTTCAAAGGTTTTCCCCCTTGTGGGGTTTTTCCCTGGTCTTTGACCAATTTGATGTCTCTTGTTGATATGGTTATTGTCTCCGATTGTCATTGCATTTACTGTTTTATCTTTAACTACTGAATTGTTTATTGGAATAATTAATTGTTATTGAGAATATTTCTATTTGAATAAGTGAATTAGGCTAAAGTAATTGATACAGCATAAAGTAGTGTAAAAATTGACATCTAGAACTTGCTCTGCCTCTGGAAAATCGTTCCTATAATTTCTTCTTCCTGCAACTCGCTTGAGCAACTTGCACCTCCTTCGACACTTGTCTTCAATAACTGGAAATCAATCAGTCTCCTAGCTATGTGCACTGGCTAACTCACACTCGCTAGTATGACCTCATTTCAGAATAATTTAGCCTCCTTTCCTCCACGGAATAACTAGAATATATGTGTATAATTTCTCTAGAAATTATCTTCCCAAACTCTTTATTGAAGCCCCACTGCTAATGTCTCCTTCTACACCCTTTTTATCACTAAAATTCCCTTTCTTTGAGTACGATCTCTTGTTGAGAAACAACCATGATCTAATCACAATCTATGGCTAAGATCATATTGACCCCATCAAATGACTTTTTGAGAAGTCTCTAGAGAAAAATTGATTTTCCTCAATTAATCTGATTTAATTAACCAATTTTCCTAAGTTAGACTTAGGAATATATTTAATAATTGGCTAATTCATCTAATTAAGGTATTTTCTTTGGAAGATTTTTCTAGGTCATGGAGATAATTATCCTCTTGTGTTCCTTAGCCTCATAGACACCATAGAGACTAGAAAAGTTGTTTGCTGCTACAAAAAAATAACACCTAAATATAAATCAAATCAAGAGAAAAAATTAATGGACAACAATTAACAGGTAGTTTCAAAACTTGGTTTCAGAATGAATGTATATACTTTCCATGAAGGAAAATAATAGTAGGTGAATAGGAATAAGTAGCAACAATAGTTTTATACAAAGTGGGAGCATTCTTGAAGATCCTAAATCCAGTCTAACAACAATAGACAAACATATAAAAACTAATGTAGTAGGAAAATAAAATCACTGTAATAGTGCAAATATTAGTGGGAAAAAATGTCAAATGTAAATGTAATTGAGAGTCAAAGTTGAAAGAGAAGGGAGGGAAGCCTCAGTGAGTTGTCTACCACTATATAGTATTTGATTCACTATCTATTACAGTTTTTTGGGGAATAATCATGACTAAGGTGCCCCTACCTAGGTAGGATCTTTTGTCATGCATTTACCTAACTAAAATCCCCACTCTTACGACTTAATGCTAAGGGAAGAAACTTTGAATCAACCATTGTTCACTTGATGAAGTGTAAGTATTGTACTGACAATGGATTTTCTCAATATCTATCCCTTGATCTAGGATCTAATTGAGATATGAGGTTTATTGGTGCTATGACACCTGACTTATAGTATAGGATGACAACTCCTGAAAAATCTCTTTGAAGAAGAGTATCACACTTGTGGAAGGAGGTGTGGGGAAGAGGGTTGGGTCCTGTTGAAGCCCTGAAAATCGGGTCTACAATGAGGGGGATAACCACCCGGTCTGGACCTTGAAAGCAGCTCCTTTTCCATCTGGGATAGTGGCTCCAACTGGGGGTAACGAGACTAGTTTCCCAATTTATTTGTGATGATGTTTTCCTTCCTAAAAGTTTCTAAAGAGAATGCTTTTAATATAAATCTAATCTAACACACGCAAGTTTATTCTAATGAATGGAAACATCTAATTCTAAAAAACTATCCCGAGATTAATTCTTCACTTATGCGATCTAAAATAGTTTCCAATAGCAATTGGTAATAAAGATTATTCAATTTCTACGAGAAAAGAATCCATTAAAAGTAAATTGTTTCATATAACAAATTAGCCAAAACAATTATGATAAGCATATCGTATAATAAGTTATTCATACACCCAGCATAAAAAGAATAGTTACCACCGTACAAAAGTGCAAAAATTATAACTGAACATTCAAGCCTTCATATATAAACAACTGAAATAACATATCACTTGACTCATAAGCAGAAATTATTAAGAGATAAAAATACCATTGATAATAAGTCCTACTCATGAGGTTCAGCAATATAGATTTATCTTCTCATAATTCAATATCTACTAAGAGTACAAAAGTGCATTTCAGTAGCAGACATTAAACACAAATATAAATAAATATTGTTCCATTCATTTATCAAAACCTCCTCAGCGGTGCAAAAGTGCATGTTCTGAAGAACTATTTTTGATAAATTTCTGGACGCTTCTCTAAATACATGAGAGGGGTTTAAATACTACTAACTAAAGACTAAAAATAGTTATTACAGAAATATAGGAGGAGGTTTAAATGACCATCCTTATATAAAGCAAAAATAAATTGAAATTAAACTAAAACTGTATCTAAATATCAACTATGCATATGTTCTCTTAAGTCACAAGTATCCAGCATCGACTTCAAGAGTGTCGGTTGGCCAACCTCCAATTTTAATTGTCCTATGAAAACAGAATCAGTAAGAGTTGACGCTATCTTCTCGGCAGAATTTGTAAGGCACTTCAGAGTCATACACTGGCTATGTGGTTTCACCAAATATTGCCAGTAAGTGTCCCATTTTAACTTAGTTAAATTTTTGATTGACTCTGGCTTTTCTTCAACTTTCTGTCTCCAACTCGTTTGTAGTTGTTGCGTTTTTGGGAGAAATCCTGGAACAATTTTTGATACTAGGTTGGCTCTGTGTAGATTTTCATTGACACAGTCAATAATATTGCTTGCTACTATCATTGCATCTTCTGCTACCTGTTCTGCTTTTTTGATCTATGCATCCCATTTATTAAACAACATTTCTTTGTGGGATTCATTGATCTTGGGAAACCCTGCTTTCTTGCCTTCCTCTGATTCCTACCAATTCAAATAGTCAGCAACTTTCTTATAAATTAAATCATAATCAAGTCCCAAATCTATGACTTGACTTGTGATATTGTCACTCATTTCGCAGTGAGAGTTCCATTGCGATATTCTTTGGCAAAGCGTTTCCTGCTGTTACAAGAGTTGATCATTCATGGCAAGGGATTTTGTGCCAAATTCTACGACTTTAGGGTCATATTTGTGCATTTATAATGTGGCTTGTAAATGCTGTTCTTTTTCGGCCAGACTGCTTTGATAACCTAGCTGTATTTGCTAGAAGTCTTGTTGTAACTTTACCAATTTTTCTTCTGCTTCCCAGCTAACGCTGACTTACTGTAACTGTTGTTTCAAAAATAGGATTTTATCCTCTTTATCTTTAAGCAATAGTTGAACTTCATATGCTTTGTCAATAGTAGCAGAAGCATAAGCTCCTACGACTTGGGATAATCTAGTCAGGTTCTTTGTAGGATTAGTGGTAGAGTCTTGCCAAACGACATCCAGTGGCTTTGCTTCAGGTGAGAGCATGTTGTCTAATTTTCTCTTCTTTCTTTGTCTCCTGACCACAACTTTGTGCTGCAGACTGTAAAAAACATCTAGAGGAGGGATTTCCTCTATCTTTAGAATAATTTCAGATGATGGAGCTATGGGAATGCACTCAGTTTTTGGAGCATTGACAACTGTTTCAATCGCCATTTCTGTGGTTATTTGTGTTGGATTCTTTGGTGTCTCTACGTTTTGCTCCTCCATGTTGACCAATTCATTAAAGTTTTCCCATTCTTTCTCGAGCTCTATTCTTAATGGATTTGTTGGCTAGATGAGGGGAGCGGGAATTTCCACTTGTTTTGGCGACAACACTTGCTGCTCAGGATTCTCCTTGGATTGTGCAGTATCCTTGATTGATCCTTCACTCTTGTTGTGATCTCTCTCTAATCATCTATACCTTTTTGGCGATTCTCTTTCAGACTTAGATTTAGACTTGTCTTGCCCTGAGCTTCCACTCATGCTAATGCTAGCAGTGGGTTCCCTCATTGGTTCTACACGCAATTTGTCCAATGGGACATTTGCCAATCTTCGTTCTCTGTAGAGTTTAAACTCTTGGAGTTCTACTGGGCTAAACTAGATTTGGGCCATGTGTAGGATGTCTCTGAGTGTGCTCTTTTGCTGGAAAACGTTGTTGAAGAGATCATCGTCCTTAGTGAACACCTTTATTTTAACTGTCTGGTAAAATTCTTTATCACATCAAAGGGATCAAACTGTCTCCCTGGGAACTTAGGCAATTGTAGACTCAACATGTTGTCTACTTCCCTGAAAGCATGACCTCGATCAAACAATGCAAAATCTCCACAAACCACAGGGAATTGCGGCCAGATTTCCTTTTTCTTGTCCTTAAGTTCTCTGCTCATTCCCCCAACCCCACAGGTTTGGTAGGCTATTTCCCAGGCCATCAATTTGTCAGGAACATACAAGGGAAGTATATGAGGAGAGGCAATGCTTCCAAATACTTTGATATAAGTGAAAAATTCTTCTCTGAACCATCTTCCCACAGGGAGAATATCAATTTCGGCTTCAGGAGAAAATATTGGGGCATCTTTATTATACAACATCTTGTGAATGGGTAGCATAACTTCATGGCAGATTTTATAAAAATATGGGGTGAACTTAGAATCCCCAGTTCCTTATGGTAGACATGAATGGGTAAGGGATTCTGTACCATCCATTTCCAACCCATGAGAGGAAATTTAGAAACAAAACATATAGCATCCATGACATAGGTAGCTAAAAAGAAGGGGGGATAAAACCTCTGAGAAAAAACTCCTTTTAGTCAGATAATTCCAAATAGCATAGGCTAAGTTATTAGACAATATTTGGGCCCAGTCCATTATAGTGGCATTGGTGGCTGTATCTAGTAGGGGTAGCTGTTACACAGTAAAATGTCACTGCCATCATGCCAGTCTCCCTACTGTGTTGTGAAACCACATTCACCTATACTCATTCTCCTCAAAATGGCTAAAAAACCCTCTTTGCCTAAGTCAAATAGATCATCGCGACTGTTAATCAAATAACCGCGCTGACGGGCGGAGGCCAATGTATCTGCTGCGCTACCAGTGCGGAAGAACACGTCTTTTCCGCGCTGGTCCCATTTTACGAACAGCGCACACTCCGTTTGTCCTTTTCGCGCTGACCAGACTTCCTCTGTAGTTGATTTGCGATGTCAGTGCGCCAGATCAGTGTTTCACCCGCGCTGATCCTGTTTGGGCGAATTTGTTCTAACAACCAGCCTTCCAGATCCCTCCAGACTTGGTTGTTAGCATTGTTGAGGTCGCCATCCTTTCTCTGGCATGTCTGTTTGACTGACCATCCACTTATCTTGAGGGAAAGCTCATCCTTTACCTATTCATGGAGACTCCTTCTCCTTTATAAGCCTCCTCCATTGCCCATGAGCAGCTAGTTTGGAACATATAGACTTTGATTGAGGAATTCTTAGTGCATTTTAGTGCTGCTCTTTGTAGGTATTTGGTGTGTTGTGTGAGGATTGCTTTGAGCTTGAGGAAGGTCATGAGCTTGTTGCCTTGTATGTGAGAGAGAGACCTTTTGACTTGGGAGATTTGCTCCAAAGGTGAATGCTTGGAAGATATGCTGGCTAGACCCTCTAGAGAAGGACTCAGCGTCAGGACATCGGTTGTACCTTACTCTACTTTTGTTAATAAAGATAGATGACTACTCTTATGGTTCCATTTACATTTGTCCAATGAATGATTGATGTAAATTGTATCCTTCCTGACTGATACATAGTTGTTGTTAGTAGATTTTACGCTCGTGTTTGCTCTCTCTTGCTTGTGCAGGTGTTCATCCGCGAGGATA